>JANUWF010001112.1:0-34930 GCA_026120185.1 Voacanga thouarsii
GGACACTCAAAGCACACACGGACTTACTTAAATTTTTGTCTCATCACCATTTTTTACCAACATTTCAGGTCGATCCTACTGTGGGGATGACTAGCTAGATATTGCCTGCCTTGAAAGATTTTCTGATAATTTATTTTGTGTAGTGCTTTGGGGATATGAGAGTGGATAAATTTTATTATGGATTTGTTTTTGTTATTCTTGGATTTATTCTTGGGTTGTAATAAATTTTAAGTTAAAGTATTATTTTTATTCTCCAATTTTGTTTTTGTGACCTAGTTATAAAGACCCCTTGTCCTTTGGATGGAGTGACATCCCCAGCCCTAGTGGGCCTAGGTAGTGGGGTGTTTCATGAACACCGTTAACCTCCACACTTACCTTGAGTACCTGGACTCCATAACCACACCTCAAAACCCTCCTAAGATCACTCTATCCAAAATTCATTTGGACTTCAAAAATATTCTAGAATTCTTGTTTCATTAAACCACTCTTGTATCAATCTTGCAAACCAGAATTTTCTCTGTCATTAAATACTGCAATTCGGCCAGTTTATAACCTAAACAGCCTTCATTCATTTTAGCAAAGTTAGCAAGTCCAGCCGGCACCATTCAAGAGCAAAGAAACCTCCCTTAATCAAACACTATTAGCTAATCTCCTACCTCAAACAACTCCGCAATTTTCTCCATTTGAATTTCAAACAAAATCTGATCCTTCTCTCTCCTTCTAGCTGAAGACCGAAACTCCCATCTATCCTAGACCATTCGGCCAACAACATTCCAGATTTCGTGAAGCCTTTTCTCACAATTCTTTCCAAAACACCAAGAACACACACTGCACTTCTTCAAGCCTAAACCTACACTAAAGACCTCCAATCACTCTCAAATACTCCAGAATACTCCTATTTAATCCTTAGTATTCATTTCTGGTCTTTATAACACAAAACCACTCAAACGAGAATTTTCTATTGGATTAAAATCAGCTTTTCCTTAAAGGTCTCAAGAACATCATTAAGGTAAATCAAGAACAATCTCCTTATTCATCCTCTTTCATTCAATTTTCAATATACCCTTCTAATGCTCTCTCTCTCTCTCTCTCTCTCTCTCTCTCTCTCTCTCTCTCTCTCTCGGCCGAAATGGTTGATCAACCATCAACCATGGCTGTTTTTCCTTTAGATCACTCAAGACTCTCAATCGTGCATGGACCTTCTTTAGTCTTCATCAAGGGATCGACTATCAAGTATTTTTTTCCCTTAATCTTCCTTTTTAATTTTGAATTCATGTTTCTTAGATGTTGATAAGAAGAATGGATATGAATGGGGAATTGAGTGTATGCATGTGGATGAAGGGGTTGGGATTAGGACATGAGGATTGTTGTATATGACTAAGTTATACGGATTTTCCTTTTGAATCAATGTATGTTCTTCATGCTTAATGAATTTTATGGATGTTTGAAGCATATTAGATATTATGACACCAAAGGTGATTAGGCTCTTATGTTCTTATTTTTCATTGAAGCCATGACTGATAATTATGCCTAGTACGAATTTGGACATGTGATAATATGTGTTAGTTCAAGTGTATGTCCATGAATGGATTAGTTTATTGTTTGATATTGTAGAATGTGTTCATGAATCTTTTCTAGCAATAGGAAAATCATGATTATTTTCTTGTTAATTCTAGGTTATTTTTATTAACAAATTTTATTACTTTAATTAAAATCACTACTATATTTTTCTATAAAATTCGAAATTCATAGGAAGATTTGGAATGGAATATTAATTAAAATATTTTATTAATCAAATAAATAAAATCTCTTATTAAAAAATAATATATATATAAAATAAATCTTTTATATAAGTAATAATAATAAACAAAATATTAGAATTAATTAATGAGCATGTAAACCTTAGTCAAAACTTTTACCTATATTCCTAAATATTATTTATATTAAAATTTATTTGTTATTTATTAATTAAAAATTTAATATAATTCATTTATTACTACTTTTATTATTTATTGCTAATTATTTATTACCTATTAAATATTAATTAAAAATTAAGCGTGATTTATTATTTATTTATAATAATACCATTTAAAAATTACCATTTACTAATACTTTTTAGGACTTGGTATTATTCAGTATTTAACATTAGTTTATTTATTAGCAATAATACTCAAAATTTATTATTTGAACCTATAACTTATTAGTAATTATTTTAGATCCCCTAGTTATTTTAACTTATCAAGCTAGATTTTTTTTATAAAATACTTTATCATCGAGCCATAATAGGACATTATGGTCATGGTCAGTCATGGTTGAAACTAGTTGAGCTAGGAATTATTTATGTAACGCGGATATAGTTCGAATGTAACCTTATGCCTTGTATTTACCACAGGCGGGGTTAGGTTTACCTTGAAAGATCTTTGAATCCCAGCAAGCAAAGGATCAGGTAAGCTCCTGTATGGAGTCTTTTGAAGACCAAAATTATTGTGGCAAGCCAAATTCAATGTGTATGATCATTCATTTGTAAAGGCAGTTAATGACTATTTTTTTTTTCTTTTTTCCAGTCAAGCAAAATATTTGAAAATTAAACAAGCAGTTTTACACAAAATGCTAAACTCTTTCTAAAACCCAACTTTGACAAGAATTTTAGAAACCCTTAATTGTTGTTTCCAAGTAAAACATTGTATGGTCAGTTTTCTCCCAAGTGGGACAAACAACGTTGAGTATTCAATAAGGATAGACTAGTAGGACTAATCTTTGAAGGGTTAGGGTAAGTCTCTTAGTAGGTGGCCACCTCTAAGGGGGGAGTCCTTCCTGAATAGGATGCCAGTCCCGTTGGTCATACCGGTCCGAGCTAGCAAGTTTTCATTCAGTGGACTATTTGTTCCTGGAATGGACAACTAGTAAGTTTGGGTATAGAGATAGAGGAGTATCTCACCCGGTAGGCCATACACCTACCTTATGTCAGCTTGCTCAACGTGTGGCATTCTGACCATTATAATGTTATGGGGCCCAATGTGTGGTGCCATGGCTACCTCTTTGGGTGGTTGTATTTATTGTGCACATGTATATGTTGGGAAAGTAAAACACCATTCTTTATTTAAGACATTTATTTGATGTTTGCTAACACTTTCTCTTATAAAACATTTACAACTTGCATAAATGAACTGTTTTACCTGAAATACTCAAAACACACATGGGCTTACTGAGATTTTTATCTCACCACTTTTTATACCATGCTTTTAGGTTGATCCTGCTATGAAGGTCATTAGCTAGACTGTTGCTTATGATTTTGAAGACTCTCTGTTATTTTGCTTATGTATTACTTTTGAGAGATTGTAGCAGACAATTGTTTTGAAATTGTTCATGTATTATTAAGTTGTAATAAGTTTAATTTCTGAAGTATTTCTTTTATTTATTTTATTTTAAGTGACCTAGTTATAAAGACCCCTTGTCCTATAGATGAGGTGACATCCCCGGCCCTGATGGGCTTAGGTAGTGGGGTGTTATAGTGTAAGATTCGGGAAACACCAAAATCCTTTGAAAAATACCAAATTCGTCTACAGAATTCGGGAGTCCAGAGTAGACCTAGCGTCGAGTCCCTTCAACCCACTTGGTCCTAGATGTGTTCTATTCTTATCCTAAAATTTTGCTTTGTTTCCCTATTGTTCCATATTGGCCCTGGCACCTAGTGCCTTAGATGGACCTGGCGCTAGGTGCATTTTGAAAATTTTTACTTTTTGCTCAAAATCAACTCAATTCTGTAGAAATTTGTCAAAAATACTTTTTAGAAGTAAAATATCATTATGGAAGGAATATGCCTAGTTATTATATCAAAAGTATCTCAAATTAACCTCAAATAACTAGTAAAATAGTGATGAATTTAGCCCCTATCAATTCTCCCACACTTGAAATTTGCTTGTCCTTAACCAAACAAGAATTAGACACTAAGCATTTAGAACAAGACAAAATAATTTCACAAAATTTTCTTTAGCAAATTCATCCATAATAAAGATATAACATTCTTCCAACCTTAAATATAAATTCACCATTCATTTAACCTTTTCAAAACCTTATAAACTCATGTATTCAATCAAACAAACCCAAGGCCATCAAAGTTAAGTTAAACAAGCTTATATCTAGTACAAGAAAATCATCCTACTCCTTAAGCAAAAACATAGATAACATAAATTATACAAGTCAAGCCATTTAACCAATTCCAGCATTATAAACTCAAATTTACACAACTCAAGTTAGTGAAATAAGGAAACACTCCACTCTCTTTTTTCAATGACATAGGGAATTGATAGTCTCAGGTAAATAGATTTCTCTTCACACACCGTATTGGCCCATTATAGTCATCATTCATCATTTTTTTCTCAACAATTTTCTTTCTTTCTTTTGCTTTCAGGAATTAATAGCCTCAAGGAAGTGGATTTCTCTTTAATATCTGTATTGGCCCGCATAACCAAGTAAAAATTATTTTTCTGTCTTCAAAGAGGAAACAATTTTTTGTCCAACTCATTTTTCAACGCACTTTTTTTTTCTCTTCCTTTTCCCTCATCTTTTTTATTTCCTCCTATTCCTTATTCACAACTCAAAGTCAAGCAAACTTTAAACCCATAATATAGGAATTAGTCAACAACTCATCCCATATTTTATCATATCATCCTCATTCAAACTTAAAGAATAAAAGAAAATTCAAATACCAAATATAACTAAGGTTAACTTAAATTCTCAAGACTGACCAAAATCAAACTTAATACATAAGCTAAGTTTTTAATAAAAATCTAACCATAATGAATGATAAATCTATATCAAAGCTCAAAAGAAAATTATAACTTCATTATAAGCTCAATTTAGCTCCAAATTTTCAAATTATTTTCAAAATTGCAAAAATTTTCCACAAAATTGTTTTGCAAAAATTTTCAACAAAATTGTTTTTTGAATTTCAAAATTTTTCCAAAGTAGCTCAATACCAAGAAAACACTAAGATGACTGATAAAAACTTGGACAAGGAATATCACTAAACCACTCCCCTATACTTAAACTAAACAATGTCCTTATGGGCAAAAAATTAACACAATAAAGCATCTCCAAAGGGACCAAAAAGGATAAAAGGAGATAGAAGGTTAAGCAATACTGTTAGAATCCTTAAATGCATCATATATGCATTGCACAGTAGAAATAAAAGATTTTATACAAGAGGACCACATGTATGTGTTGATACAGACTAAAAAATAGAAAAAACAATACCTTCGCTGTGTGGCTGCAGATCAAAATTTCCAACTAACTACTGAGGCGTGATACAACAATAATCCTTGTGATTTCAAGAGAGCAGCATCTTCGCCACTGGAGTCCAAGCGTAGAACTCCCTCTAGCAGTGTCAAGAAACCAAACATTTTTTTTGTGCTAGTAGAGAACATGAAGGTGGCTAGGGTTTTGTATTCTCTATGTAGAAGAGAAACGAGAGTGAGAGGAAGGTTTTTGTGTGTGTCTATTCTGTGGTTTTATCCTTTTGCTATATGCAAAATATGATCGGCATTTATTCCAAAGTAATCCCTGAAAAGAATGCATAAACACATGTTTCTGTCAATTCCAATCAAGTTAGAATTCACAAATTGCAATTGGAACCTATAAGTTTTAGCAATCACAATTTGGCCCAAAATTTTAACTAATTATAATTTGTGCTAATAACTTTTCCTTTGCACAATTAACCCCATAATGTTATGAAATAACATATTGAGTACTTAATCATTTATTGTGTATGACCTATTAGGTTTCTCGGTCTATTGATAGTGAATATGAATTAATCCAAATGTCTTTGAGATTAATAATCCTTAATAATTTAGAATTAACCTATTATGGCTAATCAGAACTGGTTTATTAATTCATCAATTAATAAACCCATATTCAGCAGATCATGAGTGGTATCTAGTAACACATTATGACTAGTCAAAAGTCTAGGAAATCAAGTTGCTTGACATGAACTCTTCAATAACAAACTACAGTGAAATAAACTCTCTTTACCATACAATACCTCATTCGGTTTGGGGTATGGAATTAGCAACAACTCTCTCAAGAATATTTATTAATTCTGGCCCGAATATATTAGTAATTATACCAAGAATTGACCGCTATACATGTGTATCAATTAGAACTATTTCTAATACACAATTACCTTGGCCAAGGATTTCACGAGTAGTAATTTCTACAAATGACCATGAGATATTTGCCCCTACTATTATGAGTGGTGAATCCTTTATTGACCCTCTCAACTACTTTCGTTTACCTCATATTGTATCCAATATCCATCCCATAGGCGGCCCTTGATCTAGCTTTAGAGATTGGAATCAAAATACAATGCTTAGCAAACAAAGTATCTTAGAGATCTCAAGTCTAAGGAAACTTACATGTTTGCTATAGCGAGATTCTATCACTGGCACTATATAGTTATCCATGGGATTATCTCATAGTCAGGTCATCCAATGTATTTATTCTATTAACAAACATCCATATGTTAACTTTGAGTATCACAATACTCATGGATGTGAGAACCACCACCTGATCAAATCAAGAAGTATAACACGTGCTAGTCTTAACGTATTAATGAAGTCCTATCTTATTAATACAACGACCAAGGATTATTTAAATACTAACACTATACAGTGTAGTAGGAATCTCACATCATGATCTCTATCATGTTTTTCTTAACACCGTGTTGTACTTGGGACTTTATCTAATAGTTATTTTATATGAAAGTAAATAAAAAAATTGAAAGATAAATAATACCTTGTATTATAAAATAAATGTGTCATATACAAAGTACAAGTGATTATCTCTAAGGTGCAACACTAACAAACTCCCACTTGCATTAGAGCCAATCATTTGTGTATCTAATATCGAATGACTCAACATGCTTATCATATTTCTTTTGGGACAATGCTTTTGTAACGAGTCAACTATGTTCTCATCCTTGGGAACTCTCTCTATCTTTACATCATTCCTATCTATGATCTCCCGGATCAGATAATTGCATCGTAGTACGTTTAGATCGTTGGTGAGACTGTGGCTCCTTTACTTGTGCAATGGCTCCGTTGTTGTCACAATACAATAATATTAGACCAACAATGCTAGGGACCACAACCAGTTTCATCATGAATTTATTGATCCAAACGACTTCCTTAGCTACTTCAAAAGTGGCTATGTACTCAGCTTCTATCGTAGAGTCAGCAGTAGTCTCTTATTTAGAACTCTTCCAACTTATTACCCCTCTGCACAACATAAACACGTAGTTAGACTATGATTTGAAATCATCTTTGTTAGATTGAAAACTAGCATCAATATACCCATTTACTTTCAAATCAACTTCTCTATAAACCAAGAACACATCCTTAGTCCTTCGCAAGTGCTTTAAGGATATTCTTTACAGCCGCCCAATGACCCTCACAAGGATCAGATTGTTATTTGCTCGTCAAACTGAGAGCACATAATACATTGGGCCTTGTACATATCATAGAGTACATGATAGATCCAACTCTCGAAGTATATAGAATCTTACTCATGTGATCCTTTTCAACTTGTGTCTTGGGAGACATCGACTTTGAAAGGCTTATCCCATGGGAGATGGGTAAGAATCTCTTTTTAGATTAATCCATGCTAAACCTTTTTAGCACTTTGTCTATGTTTGTAGACTATGAAAGACCTAGCAACCTTTTTGACCTATCTCTATAGATCTTTATTCCAAGAATGTTAGTTGTTTCTCCAAGATCTTTCATGGAGAATTTCTTAGACAACCAAACTTTAACTGATTAAAGGATAGTGATATGATATTATGTGGGCTTTTTCTTGGTGTTGTGAGTGGTTTAGTTAGTTATATGTTCAGCTCAATCAATGGGACCAAAATTGAGATTCTTCTTGAGACAAAAAGGAGAAAAAGAAATAACAATATACCCTCTATCAAACCCTTGAAGAACTAAGCTTCAAAGACCCTCAATAATAGTAGAAAGTTCTACTATAATCTTACCCCAATATCTTTGAAGCAACAAAGGCAAACAAGAACAAATAGAATAGAGAAAATAGGCACCCAAGTAATGGAATTCAAACAAACCTTAGAAGAACAAAGCAACTGAGACCCATTCAAAGAAACCACATTGGATTATCCAAAAGATTTATAGACTCATTCATAAGGAGGACTAACCCTTAAGCATGGTCTTGAACAAGACGAACATGGAGGCTAGGGTCTCTTAAGATTCTCTCTCAAATTTGAATTAAAGTGTGTGAATTGTGTTGTCCAATGCCTAAAGGTTCTATTTATACTACTCTAACCCTAACTAAGTAATCCATGAGGTTCTATTACAGTTTAGGGTCTTAATAAGTCTTTACAAAACACTTAAAATTGGAGAAAGCCAGAGAAAACATCAAAAAATGTGGGGGCAGGCGATAGAGCCGGCGCCGATTTGGACACTACAACTAGCGCCGGTTGTGATCTGTCTCGGGCGGTCGAATGCTAGAATAAAACCGTTGTTGGGTAGATTGAAGCCAGCGCCAATTTGGCTGCTTGGGGTCGGCGTTAGCTGTCCGCTAGAAGGCATCCCTTGGTCAAGTTTCTTTCGCCTTTATTGCCAGCTTGAGTTCTTGTTGGGGTCCTTCTTGGATAGTCATCAAAATGAACTCTTGGCTAGCTTTCTCAACCTTCCAACCCTCTTCCATCCTCAAGCATGTTTTGATGAGCAATTGAAAATCCTATTGAAGCTTCTTGGACCTAGATCTTGTCATCGGTCATTATCCTTGCATAGTCACACCTCCCCTTCCTTGATCTTGACCTCCATGATGAAGCGGAGTCTCATCAGATAAGTACATCATTTCTTATTAGCAATATGTTGTATACATAAAGCAATAAGAAAATGATTGTACTCCCACTAGCCTTATTGTACACACAAGGCTCATCCATGTTTTGAATGAAACTAAACTCTTTGATTATTTCATTAAAATGGATGTTCCAACTCATAGAAACTTGCTTAAGTCCATAAATAGACCTTTGTAGCTTGCATACTTTTGTACTATCATTGGATATGAAACCTTCAGGTTGTGTCATATACACTTCCTCAGTCAGATTTCCATTTAGGAAAGCTATTTTCACATCCATTTGCGAAATCTCATAATCTTGATAAGCGACAATAGCTAGGAGTATCTTGATGTATTTTAGCATGGCTACTAGCAAAATGGTTTCGTCATAGTCAATACTATGTTGTTTACGATAACCCGTAGCCACTAGTCATGCTTTATAGGTAACTACGTTACCATCCATGTCAATTTTCTTCTTAAAAATCCATTTGCACCCAATAGGTTAGATTCCTTTGGGTAGATCAACCAAAGTCCATACTTGGTTGTCATACATGGAATTCGTTTCTGACTTTATGGCTTCAAGACATTTGTCAAATTTTGAACTGTTCAGAACTTCCTTGTAGGTAGTAGGCTCATCTTCATCTATGAGCAATATGTCATTGTAGTCACTGTAGAGAAATCCATATCTCTCAAGTGCTATATGTATCCTACTCGACCTACTAGAATCTTGTGTGGTAGAAGGTTCATTTATTCTCTCAATAGATGTGGGATCAGACAATTGATCCTTGTTTGTTTATTCTTCTTGAACTTCACTAAGTTCAATTTTACTCCCACCATTCCCTTTATGCTTGTGCTCCTTCTCTAAGAAGATAACATGCTTCCAAATAAACACTTTATTTTCGAAAGAAAGAGAGAAGTACCAAAAGATTCTTTCAGATTACCCACAAAAAAATACTTGTCAGACTTACTATCAAGTTTGTCTGACTATAGACTTTTGACAAAGGCAGGGTAACCCCATACTCTCAAGTGAGATAACTTTAGTTTCTTGCCAAAGAACATCTCAAATGGGGTGGAATGAACCATATTTTATGGAACTCTTTATAGAATATAAACAGAAGTCTTTAGTGCATATCCCCAAAATGATTTGGCAAGTCTGCAGAAGCCATCATAGTCCATACCATGTCTAGAAGGGTTCGATTCATTCTCTCAGATATACCGTTATGTTGAGGTGTATGTGGTAGAGTCTATTGAGATAATATCCCATTATCTCTAAGATAGCTCTGAAACTCTTGGCTTAAGTATTCACTTCCTAGATCCGATCTTAGAGTCTTAATACTTTTACCAAATTGTTTCTCTACTTCATTCTTAATGTCTTTGAACTTTTCAAAAGTTTTAGATTTGTATTTTATTAAATACAAATACCCATATCATGAAAAATCATCAACAAAGGTTATGAAATAGTTACAACCTCCTTTTGCTTGTATAGATATTGGGCCACATACATCAGATTGTATGAGTTCTAATAACTCTTTGGCCCTTTCTCTTTTTCTAGAAAAATAGGGTTTTAGCCATTTTCTCTTGTAAATAAGAATCGCAAGTGCCATATGATTCATAATCAAATGACCTTAAGTCACCAAGCCTGTGTAACGTAGAGTGTAACGTAGAGTGTAACGTAGAAACATAATTCTCGTTTACATGGCCTAAACGACAATGCTATAAGTAAGGAGTGTTTGGGTTCTCAATATTTGGTTTCTTACTATTTATATTGAGAATTGGATTATCCATGTCTAGAATATATAAATCATTAACAAAATTTGTAGAACCATAATAAATATCATTCAATGAAAAAGAACAATATGTATTCTTAAACATCAAATGAAATCTATACAAGTCTAAGCACACAACTGAGATAATATTTTTCATTCAAACTGGTACAAAATAACAAATTTTCAGTTCTAAAACTAATCTTGAAGGCAGATTCAGCTCGTATATCCCCATAGTAAGTGCAACAACCTTTGCTCTATTTGTAGTACGTAGGTCCACGTCACTTTTCTTTAGCCTTCTACTACTCTTTAGTCCCTGTAAATTATTACACAAATGAGATCCATATCTAGTATCCAATACCCATATCTCATTTTTAAAGGCAGTATTTATCTCAATCATAAATATACCAGAAGTAGAAGTAGAAGTGCCCGCAAGCTTCTCCTACTACTTTTTTTCCTTAACGGTCTCCAAGTAGGCTTTGCAGTTGCGCCTCCAAAAGCCTATTTTGCCACAGTGATGGCATAGGCCTGTGGTGGCTGCATCCTTCTTCTTCACACCACTCTTGGGCTTAGTGGGAGCCTTCTTATTCTTCCTTTGAACTTTCTTCTTGAAAGAAGAAGATTGTACCATCAAGACTGCATTGGAATCTTTTTTTATTGAGGACTCCGCAGTCTTGAGAAGATTGATCAACTCAAAAATAGTAGATTCAATCTTATTCATCTAATAGTTAATCACAAATTGTAAAAAAATTTTAGGTAAAGACTGTAGAATAAAGTTAACACTTAATTCATGATCCATCATGAACCCAAAAGATCCAAGCTTTTCAATCAAGACCAGTATCTTTAGCCCATGAGTGACCACAAAAACACCCTTAGCCATTTTATAATGGAATAGTTGCTTCGAGATCTTATATCTCTGTATTCTAGCTTAGGTGTTAAACAGCTCTCGAAGATGGAGAATCATCGATTGAGCATCCATAGGCTCGTGCTGGTTTTGTAGCTCAGGAGTCATTGATGCTAGTATGATACAAGATGTTGTGTCACTGTCCTCCCTTTGCTTCTTGTGGACAGCATGCTCATCACCATAAGCATCTTAGGCTAGTGGTGGCGGAATTGAAGCATCTAGCACGTAGGGTAACTTTTTTGACTTGAGAACGATTCTCAAGTTTCTACACTAGTTGAGATAGTTCGATTTAGTTAGTTTGTTGGTGATAGGGGTTAAATTAGTCATATTTTTTCTAACTATTTGAGGCTCTTTTGTGCTACATTTTGTTTAATAACAAGCTATATTCCTTCATATTTGGGATGTTACCCTTAGAAAGATATTTTGTTTATTATTTCAGATTTGAAGGGTAAAACGAAGCAAAAATGTCGCAAAATAAAATAGAGGCGGCACCGGCTATGACAGAGGAACCGGCGCCGGCCATGTGCTAATGACACGAACTTTGAAGCGACAAAAAATTATTGAAATGAGACCGGAATAGAATAGAACCAGTGCCGGCTCCAGTAGCCAAGGCAGCGCTGGCTGCACTCTGAACAACATGGTGCTAAAATCAAGAAAAAATCGGTGAACAATTGAAGAAACAGAACACAATCAGCGTCGACGCTAGTAGCCAAGGCGGTGCCGACTGTGCTTTGAGGAAAAGATGGGATCTTGATTTTTCACGCGATTTTTGGTAATCTATGGAGTTTTAGTACTTTCCTACTTCTACTCGGCCAAGAACATTACACTAACGAGTTTAGGCACTTCCTAAGCCTATAAATAGACAGAAAACACAAGAGAAAATGAGAGAATTCATTAACCATTATAGAAAATCACTCAAATCAAATGAGGAATTCTTCAATTCAAGGAGGGTTGTGCAAGAATGTCTTCAAATGAATAAGAAGGAGGCTTGTCTATGAGTGCTATCTTTTACTTTGTTTTCTTTTTCTTGAACAATGATATGTTAATTGTTTTATTGTAATTTGACATTGTTTTAGGTATTCATAATTTTTAGAGTTATTTAACCTTTTGATTAATTGGTTGTTTTTCTTGGTATTTAATTACTTGGGCATATTACGAGATTAATTGGTTGGTTCTTTTCATTAACTTGCTAGACCAAAGAGGTTGGTGATAGTTTCAAATGATTAATTTCATATTTGTTGGCTGTTAACTTGCTAGACCAAAGAGGTTAACTGCTGAAGATTGAGTAATTAAAGGTTAATTGATGTCTGCTAGACCAAGGATTCATTAATTAATTTCATATTTCATATTTTCCAGACCAAGAAAATTTAATCGAGAATTGTGTTTAATGTGTCTTTTGGATGAATTAGTTGAGACAGACCAAGTGATGCTAATTTCTCTAGAAGATAGTGATTTCACAGATTGACCAAAGAAATGAATCTATCTTAATCCTTCATGGTGCCAAGGGAATAATTAGTTATGATGAAGATTGGGTTCTTTAGGATCATGATTGTCAAAATAATGGTTTGAGTTACATAATTCTCCATCCTTGACATGTATATATTTTTATTTTCTTTTGTTTTATTTTGTTTCTTTTTCACTTTATTGAGTTGGTTAAACAATGAAAGAAAATGGATTAATGTATACTTGTTCCTTGAGGATCGACACTCGTTTGAACCCAATGCTATGTTAATGATGAGTACGCTTGCTCATATGTGTAATTTGGGGTTAACATTTTAATTTAAACTTGATTAGGAATGTGCATATTTTTATATGATTATTATACCCAAATAAATACGCAACAGTTGGTCTCCAAGATGCTACATAAGTTTAGGTTGGTTGATATTATGCAGGTGACCTAGATGTAAAGATAGAGAAAATTAGCTAACTGTATATGCACATGAAATGCAGATAATTAGGTCTTTAATTAATCGCATTATTGATCCACTATTTTACTCAAATCAATAGCCCCTACTATTGATTCGGGAAAGCCTGTTGAAAGCTTTCCTAGCAGACCGGTATCCAAATTCCTCAAAAATAACCTTGGGTTTGCCCAACAAGCCATCTTTGAGTTCAATGGTAGGTATTCAATACCAATTACATCGTATGTAATTACTAGATTATTGGGTGATTAACATCTTTTAATCTTAAAGCGTTTTGGGCTATCCTGAATATTCTCTAAATTTCTTTATACTTGACTTAGCCTAACCGAGATAAAGAATTTAGTTAAACTTGGCCCATTAATCAGGAATTTAATTCCATAGCTTGAACATGCCCGATGTTGAGTATACTTGTGTTAGCCTAACAACTTGGTCTCGAAAAAGGATTCTCATTCGTACTATATTAACGGAATGAATTAGGTTTAATATTAATTGAGGAATTTTATCCTTCTAGTGATTTCATCAAATGACATCCATAAATATATCAATAAATCACCTAAATTGATAGTCTTGCTAATAAAGTGATTACGTGGTATGGTTATAGACTTTCCCTAAATTAATTTCCTCGAGCTAAAAGGAAATTAACATGGTTAACCCTGTGTGTTCATGCATGATATAAGTAAAAGGTCTTACCCTCTCGCCTTGTTTTGGTCACCATCTCCAAAATTTAAAATAATTATATTCCTATCTAACATATGTAATCTAATTACATATATTTCTTAAATAGAGAAACCTCAAGTTACATTCGAGGGGAGTTATATGAGAAGAGAATTATACAAAAATTTTAGAGAAGGCAAGACTCACAGGTCCTATTTAATAAAAACCAAAACTGTAAAAATGCATGAACATATGTAATTTAGTTTTAGTTTATAACCATCCACCATGCCATTTATTATGCTCAAGCAAAATTTAACATATAATTTTATTATTCCAAAGTCTCTATTTTGGAAAAACAAAACAAATTTAGATTTAATTTCTAAAATCAAATTCTAGAAATTAAATTGAGATAAAATCTAAAATCAATATTTTAGATTTAATTTCTAAAATTGAATTCTAGAAATTTAATTAGGATAAAGTCTAAAATCAATATTTTAGAAAATTTATTAATTGCTAAAATTATATTTTAGGAATTAAATAATAATATCTAATCTAAAGTAAATATTTTAGAAAATATATTAATTTTCAAAATATAATTTTTTTCCCCAAATCATGGGTCTCAATTAAAAACTAATCACAATTAGATTTAATTCTCAAAATGAAAATTAATAAAAAAAAAACTTAATTTTTTTACATAACTAAAATCACTATTGTAGATAATATATATTGATTTCCAAAATCAAATTTAGAAATTAATCTTGGTTAATCCTAAAACGTAACTTTTGGAAAACTTTGGGCGCAAGTGGAAAAAGAGAAAAAACTTCATCGTGGGCCACCCAAAAGAAATCAACAGAAGTGGAGTTTTTTTTTTTTTTAACATATAAGACAAAATATCATCTTGGGGAGGATGCCCATGATTACTTGAGGAAGACCCACGGAAGCCTGGCTTCAGGAGGCAAGTCCCGAGGAAGCCGCAACTTGGGGCCAATTGTGTCTCAAGCTGCGGTTTGCTAGGGCAAACTTTTTTTTTTTTTTCCTCTTTTGTTCTTCATCTTCCAAAAACTATTTCTGGGCAATAACTCTTCAATTTTTTCAGCGAATTCAGGATTGAATAGACATTTTGTTCATTATTTAAGCAATCACCTAACAACAACTTTAATTCTAGCAAGGTAAGGTTTTACCTTGTATATAGAGCTCTTTGGTGTGATTTGCTCCAAGAATCTCTTAAGAGCACACACTATTCACCTTTTCTCTCTTTTGCTAATTTCTTTTGATTTCTTTTTCTCTTATTTTTCTCCTCCAAGGTTGCCGAAATTCTAGCTGTTGTAAGTCTTCTCACCGGCACAATTCATCAAAATTTTGGCCAAGGAATTTTAATTCAATTAATTACATGGTGGTTTTCATATAGGCATGTACCAATCATAAAATTACAGACCATTTTCCTTGATTTTCTTCCTTAAATTTTCTCTTCCCTTCTTTCTTGTGGCTGTCGATTTCACTGGCTCTTTTTCCAGCCAATCTACCACCTCTTCATGGAAAAATATTGGGCAAATAAATTGAGCATGGTATTAATTACATAGCTCCACAAATGATGTGTTCCAATCACAATTAAACACATCATTCTTTAATTTATTTTTTAATTCCTTAATTTCATATGTCATGTATGAATTCTTCATGAAACCTCTCATAAATTGACATATGTTCATGGCTACCAATCACAAAGCACCACACGTACCATTTCTTTTAATCGCAATTTCACTTTTTCTCCAAAATAATTAAAATTCGTGTCCGAAATGGGAAAATATTTTATTTTACCATTCAACTCCAAAAATTCCACTGAATCCATTCGTAATACTTAAATTCTTCAATTCATTCTTAGTTTGGTTAAATTCGAGGTCAAAATCGTAGGTGCGGTCAAAATGACAAAAATTCCCCTGATAACTCGAATAACTTAATTTACACCAAAACGTGCCTCTTATCGCACTGATCAATTTTCATTCTCAATATATCCTCAGAGTCTTATTTTATTACCAATAGTAGTCTTCTGAAGATTTAGGGTACGGGTAGAACAAATTCAATAATTACATCTAGGTCCTAACAAAATGCTATCATACCAAAATATTCACTTCATTATATTGATCACCTTTTGTGCTGGCCATTGATACAAATTCTCATTCTATTACAAGTAGTAGCCAATCAAAAATTAAAATGTGGGGTATTACACCATGCATTGCATCCAAAACCCACAAAATTAAATTTTCCAGAAAACCAGATGCATCCGTAACGATTTTAGAACTCAACAGAGACCCACAATCCTTGAAACAATTTCAAGAAATAAGCTAAAACAACTTCCAGACACCATACTTGCTTGAAACAATTTTCACAGAAGAAAACAAAGAATCCAATGAAACAGTTTCATAGCAAAATCATGATTCGTAAATCACATACAAGAGTATTTGATACCCTTTTTAGAATCCTTAAATGCATCATATATGTATTACGCAGCGGAAATAAAAGATTCTATACAAGAGGACGTCATGTATGTGTTGATATGGATTAAAAAAATAGAAAAAACCATACCTTCACTAAGTGGCTACAAATCAAATTTTCCAACCAATTACTAAGGCGTGATCCAACAATAACCCTCGTGATTTCAGGAGAACAGTGTCTTCACCACAAGAGTCCAAGTGTAGAACTCTTTCTAGCAGTGTCCACATGGAGAAAGACTCAAGAAACCAAACGTTTTTTTTTTTTTTTTTTGTGCTAGTAGAGAATATGAGGTGGCTAGGGTTTTGTATTCTCTATGTAGAAGAGAAACGAGAGTGAGAGGAAAGTTTTTGTGTGTGTCTATTCTGTGGTTTTATCCTTTTGCTATATGCAAAATATGATCGGCATTTATTCCAAAGTAATCCCTGAAAAGAATGCATAAAAACATGTTTCTGTCAATTCCAATCAAATTAGAATTCACAAATTGCAATTGGAACCTATAAGTTTTAGCAATCACAATTTGGCCCAAAATTTTACCTAATTTTAATTTGACCACAATAACTTTTCCTTCTCACAAATAACCCCATAATGTTATCAAATAACATCTTGAGTACTTAATCCTCTATTGTGTGTGACCTATTAGGTTTCCCGGTCTATTGATAGCGAATATGAATTAATCAAAACATCTTTGAGATTAATAATCCTTAATAATTTATAATTAACTTATTAATTCTAATTAGGATTAGTTTATTAATTTATCAATTATTAAACCCATATTCAACAGATCATGAGCATATCTAGCAACATATCACGACCACCCAAGAGTCCAAAAAGTCAAGTGGCTTGACATAAACCCTTCAATAACAAACTACAATGCATTAAATTCCATTCACCATATAATATCTCATTCGGTTTGGATTATGGAATTAGTACCAACTCCCTCCAGAATATATATTAATTCTAGCCTGAATATATTAGTACTTATACCAAGAATCTACTACTCTAATATTTATCAATTGGAACTATTTCCAATACACAATCATCTTGGCCAAAGATTTCACAAGTAGTAATTCTAACAAGTGGTCGTGAGATATTTGCCCCTACTATTAGGAGTGGTGAATCCTTTATTGATCCTCTCAACTACTTTCATTTATCTCACATTGTACCCAATATCCATCCCATAGGCAGCCCTTGATCTATCTCCAAAGATTGGAATCAAAGTACAATGCTCAGCAAACAAAGTACTTTGGACATCTCAAGTCTAACGATACTTATATGTTTGCTATAGCGAGATTCTATCACTAGCACTACATAGTTATCGATGTGATTATCTCATAGTCAGGTCATTCAATGTACTTATTCTATTAATAACCATCCACGTGTTAACTTTGAGAATCACAATACTTACGGATGTGAGAACCACTGCCTGATTAAATTAGGAAGTCTAACACGTGCTAGCCTTAACGCATTCATGAAGTCCTATCTAATTAATACTACGACTACGGATTATTTAAGTACTAACACTACACAATGTAGTAGGAATCTCACATCATGATCTCTATCATGATTTTCTTAATACAGTGTTGTACTAGGGACTTTATCTAACAATTATTTTACATGAAAGTAAAGAAAACAAACTGAAAGATAAATAATGCATTGTATTATAAAACAAATGTGTCATATACAAAGTACAAGTGATTGCCTCTAGGGCACAGCACTAACAAATACTCCCCAAGTGCAATAATACTCCAATAAATTATAAACCTTGGAGAAGAATAGAAGAGCTTGTTCAAGAGGACTTTATTTTGACCTTCAAAAGAAAATACAAGTAAAAGCACAAGGAAAATAATAACAAAATCAAGACACACCTAAATAAGAAGAAAACAAACTAAAGAAAATCACCAATAAAAATCCCAACAAAGCAAATAAAGACACGACTCATTCTCCCACACTTAAGATGGAAAATATTTTCCTTATTTAGGGAAAATAACACCTAAGAAATACGAGCACAAAACAAAGATACAAACTCTTTCCACACATAAACCTCATTCTCTAACATTCCTTTAGACACATAAATATTTTTGTCAACATATAAGTGCACATGATCTCTAATGAATGCATCAAACTTGAAATCACCATTTAGCCCTTCAAAAGATTTGTCATAATGAAAATTGCTCTTAAAACTTAGCAATTGAGTTCTTAAAGATGGGATCATAAAATCCTTACTTTTTAATGCCTCTAGAAATACCAAGTTATCTACCTGAAATTGGGGTGAAGGGTAGAATTTGTCAATATCCTTCAAGGGCTTCTTATGATGAATCATGGATACATCTAACTGCTTGAGACATGTTAAACTCCAAATATCATCATTTGGACCATTATCCTCCAAGAATGGAGAGGAACCTAAGAAATGACGTGACAAAAAAGAGATTAGAATTATTAGTACATAGAGGAGAATCGAATGCCTCAATTTTCACACTGGGCAATTGTTTCTCATATCCTCTTTTTTCTGTGGGGATTCTCTTGTTCAATTGTATGGGCCTTTATGGCATCTTCAACCAACTTAGATAGTTATGTTCTTTGATAGCTCATACGTTGGGATGCTTCATCATGTCACTTAATAGAAAAATTTGTATTAGCGATAAAAGAATGTATTGAGGCTTCAAGTGATGTCTCACAAAAAGTGTCAATTCGAGTTTGCAAATTTGCTAAATTCTCATCATTGTAGCTCTTTTTATCTTGTGCCCAAAAGTAATTATCCATGATGATGTCAATCTCACAGTAAAAGAAAAACAAAAATCAAATAAAAAACAAAAACAAACAAAAATAATAGAAAAATAAAAAAGGAAAAACAAATAATAGAAAAATAAAGAAAAAAAAACACACACACACACACACACACACATTAGATATATTCACAAACTACCTAATCACAAAAGTTAATGGTATTTACAAGTACAACATGAACTAAGCTAGTCAATTAAAGCACACTATTATTGCAAACAACAAGATATAGCACATATTTACACAAAGAACATATATACATATTTACATATAGACAAATGGACATATAAATATATAAAGAGGGTTAAATCAATAAAATTCAAGCTTTCATGATATTGTTCCCCGGCAATGGTGCCAAAAACTTGATGCGCAAATTTTGGGTATATAAAATCATCAAATTTAAATCTATCCCTTAGTCAAGTTTTAATTAAAACATTAATCCCAAAATACACATACGAGCAAGTATATTCATCGCAAGTATAGTATAGGGAATTAACGAGTATCGATCCTCAAAAGAACAAGTACACACTAATCACTTTTCATTCATTGTTTAACTGACCAAATAAAGTGATAAAATCATAAAGATAAAAACAAAGAAATATGTACAAGTTAAGGATGTGAAAATATGAAATTTAGACAAAGGTTTTTGAAAACATGACAATGAATCAGTTAGCACATATCACCATTAATTATTATCTTAGTCCCATGAAGGATTTAAAAAGGACTCACTTTATTTGTAATCCATGAAATCACTATCTTCTGGTTAAATTGGTGAATATATTATGTCTCAACTAATTTACCTAAAAGATGCATTAAAATCAATTCTCTTATTAACCCCTATATTCTAGGTGATTTAAAACATTAATTAGTCAATGAATCCCTATTCTAGCAATCATCAACCAACCTTTGAATACCTAAATTCTGAACAATTAACCTATTTTTCAAGTAAGTTAAGAGATAACAGATATAAAATTTATCAATTGAAGTCACTACCAAACCCCTTTTTCAAGAAAGTTAATAACAAAAATTAATCAACCAACTCTGTAAGAAAAACAAGTAATCAAATCTCAAGATAAATAATTAATTGATCAAAAGACTAAATTAATTCCAGAAATCATGAATCCCAAAAATAATGTCAAATTAGAATGGAAATATTAATTACATCATTATTATAGAAAAAGAAAACAAAGGTAAAAGAAAGAACTCATAGACAAGCCTTATTCTTTTCCATTGAAGACTCTCTTGAACAATGCTCCTTGATTTGTGAATTCCTCCTTCAATGAGCGAATTTCTGATTTGATCCTTGAATTCATGTCTTTCTCTTGTGTTTTTCTTGTTTAAATACGCTTCTTTGATACTAAAATTCATTTCTTGAGAAGTCTTGGCCGAGTAGGATTCAGAAAAATACCAAAATCCTTTGAAAAATACTAAATTCGTGCACAGAATTCACGAGTCCAAAGTGCACCTGGCCCCGGGTCCCTTTGACCTACCTATCACTAGGTGTGTTCTGTTCATGTCCTGCATTTTTGCTTTGTTTCACTATTTTTCTAGATTGGACTTGGCGTCGAGTGCGTTAGCTGGACTTAGTGACAGGTGCTGGAAACTTCTACTTTTTGCTTGAAATCAACTCAATTTTGCACAAAGTTTTCAAAAATATTTTCTACAAGCAAAATATCAAATAGGAAGAAATATGCCTAGTTATTACATCAAAATTATCTCAAATTAACCTCAAATAACTAGTAAAATAGTGATGAATTTAACACCTATCATGGAATATCACCACCGCCTAACACTAGCCAGTGAACGCTAAAGACTAAAGAAACTTTGATCATTCTTCCTCGACCATCTACTAGTAAGCAATATCAAGGTGAGAACCTTTTATGTTTTTTTCCCTTGATCACAAGACTAAGAAAAAATAGAGACCCACAGAACAAGAGTATGGGGAGTACTTGTGAGCCTACTTAGACAAAGAGTTTTTCACTAACACAAAAACCAAAACCTCCGGGGAGACCTTAGTCAAATGATCATATCATGTTTAAAACAAAGCCTGTTCACATCATATATTGTTATCTCCAAGATTTTAAATCCCTAATAGACCTTAACTAGCTGTCTCAAAGCCTAAGCTTAAGTTTGGACTCTTGGTTAGACTATTGGTCAGACTAGAAATGTTTATTTAAGCCTGGACTTATAATAGCCCATAAATAAATAATTTAATTGTCCTAAAATAAATTCTCTAGCCTCATCTATGCCTAGGCTAATACTAATTATCCAATCTGATTTTAAGCCCTAAATAATTTATTAACCCACTAAACTAGGAAATTAATTATACTTTCTTTTAGGCCATTTATTTTATTCTAATCCAATAATAAAATTAGACTAGTTGAACAAAATAAATCTATCTTTATAAAAGACCAATTTCTTAGCCTAAAACTAATCAGGACTATGGGCTGTTTCGAGGACCAAAAGACATATCGTAATTGGCTACTAAAATGACCAAAATACCCCTATTATAAAAATAGTTGTATTTTATATTTTAAATACTTCCTATTACCATCGTAAGAAAATATTGATACCAAGGACAATGTTACGTGTAATATTATCTTCGATCTACAGGTGTTATAACTAAAATATCCCTCTATATAATGCCGGTCATTTAAAGGGGAAACATTGCACTAACACCTCTCTGAATGAAATCTACGATCGTTAGATTACTAGTCTAATAGTTCACGACTTTCTAGAATATTTCCATTTTACTAGGGAGTTACCCTAAAGCAAACATCCAAGTCATGTTTCTCAGGGCCTTAGATTTCTAGACTATTTGGACAGTTATAATAGGGCAATATTTCCAACAGGAGCATAGCAACTATCTTGTATAAGTCTGTCTTAACTAACTAGTTACACATACCCAACATACAAGTATATTGCTCTTACAATAGAACCTCACCTACAATAGTATATCAAAGTATATGCTCCTAGTTTTTCTAGACTGCCGACATATACTCAAACTGTAAGGTATTAGTTCATGTTGTAGTTGTAATAGTCTAAATTTATATTATTTAGTACTTTGAGAAACTACTACTATGGGTCCTATTCTACATATACCAAATCCGTTTTTACTATGAAGTGAATGGACTACTCACTAGCTAAAGATAGGACATTCCCCATTTGGAATTTATAGTATAATAACTATAAACCTAATGAGATACCTATTCTCATTATCTAGTTAAGAACTACCCTTTATGTGTTTAGTAACATATGATCCATACTTTACCATGAAAGATCTTCATTCACATGGATCACTTATTTAGACATAATGGGTCTTATTTACTCTTCAGCTTGTCCATTTTTGATATAAATCCAGGTTCTAAAAGGAACTTTTGGAGCTAAATAGCTTTCTTGGATGCCTCTAAAGCTGCAACATATTCAGCTTTCATGATTGAGTCAGCAATACAACACTGTTTGAAACTCCTCCATGAAGTAGCTGCCCAAACAAAGTAAAAACATATCCACTAACAGCTTTTATTTTATCCTTATCCGCTTGGAAATCTATGTTTGTGTATCCATTAGGAAATAAATCATTAGCTCTGTAAAATAGTATATAATCTCTTGTTTTCTAGAGGTATTTCACTTGTGTATCCATTAGGAACTAAATTATCAGCTCTGTAAAAATAGCATATAATCTCTTATTTTCTTGAGGTACTTTAGTATATGCTTTACAGCTTGCCAATGAACATTCCTTGGGTTCGACTGATATCTGCTAACTAAGCTCACGAGAAAGCAGATATCTGGCTTAGTACACAACATGACATACATGACACTTCCTACAACAGAAGTATAGGGAATTCTACTCATCCTTTCTTTTCTTCTTAAATCTTAGGATAGTCATTCAAAGAAAGAAATAACCCATGTCTGCAACAGATTTATGCTCTCTTGTATGAATCCATGCTAAACTTAGCAGACATCTTGTTAATATATGTGGTTTTGGATGATCCTAACATTCTCTCCTTCCTATTTCTAAGAAGCTTCATATCGAGAATGTAACTGGCTTCTCCCATGTCCTCCATATTAAATTGACTAAATAGACAAACCTTTGTGGATGACAATGTCCCTACATTATAACCAAGGAGTAGAATGACATCGTTATATAAAACAAGAAAAACCACTTTTAAACCTTCTTGTTTCCTGTATACACATGGTTTATCCTCATTTGCGTAAATCCATAAAACTTTATAGTCTCCTCAAAAAAAATGTTCCATACTCTAGATGCCAGCTTAAGTCCGTTAATAAACTTCTTAAGCTTTTAAACAATGTGTTCTTGGCCTTTTGCAATAAAACCTTCCGGTTGGGACATATAAATGTCTTTACTAAGATAGCCATTCAAAAATATCATCTTGACATCCATTTGTCAAATCTCATAGTCAAAATGACATGTGATATGAAGCAGTAAGCGGATGGATTTTATCATGGCTACTGGAGAAAAGGTTTTCTTATAATCGATCCTTTCTTTTTGAGTATACACTTTTGTCACAAGCCTAGCTTTGAAGGTTTACACTTTTCCATCTGCTTTTCTCTTCCTCTTGTATACCTTCTTATATTCAATGGGTTTTATCCCTTTAGGTGAAGTTACAAGATCCCAAACCTGATTGAAGTACATAGACTCAATCTCAGTTTTATTACTTTATGCCATATCTGCATTGGCATCAGTAATAGCCTCCTCTTATCTAGTAAAATCTTATTCTTAGTGATTGGAGACTAGGTCAAAGACCTCTCCGGTCCATCTTTCTGGAACCCTAGATGTCGTCCCACTACAACGAGGCTTCTTTTTTTTTTTTTTTTTACAAATCCTTAGGTTGTTTTTCTTCTTGTTCTATAATTAGGTCATTAGAAGTTGACTTAGTGGACAACTTCTACATACGTTCCATCCTAGTTGAACCTTTAGTGGATGTACTCTATTCATCCTTCAAGTATCTAGTATTGGTATTTATTAGTACCTTCTGCTCATTTGAATGATAAAAATAATCATATTTTGTCCCTTTTGGATACCCAACAAAATAGCATAATTTTAATCTTGTTTTCAATTTATCTCATTTAATTAATACATAAGCAGGATATCTAAATATCCTGAGTTGGTTCATATTTAGCTTTCACACAGTTCACATCTCATAGGGCGTCTTAAGTACTAACTTGGAAAATACCAAGTTTAGAATGAATGCTGCTATTTCTTGAGCATATCTGCAAAAAGAGATTAGATAAGTCGTATGAGATATTATGCTTCGGACAATTTTCATCACTGCTCTACTCTTTCTCTAAGCTACTTCATTCTACTAAGGTGTTCATAGAGCATTGAGTTGAGATACTATTGCATGATTTACTATGTAGTCCCTAAACTCACCTAGGAGGTACTCTCCACTATGATCTGATAGAAAAGTTTTGATCAGTTTACATATTTAATGCTCCACCTCAGTCTTATACTCTTTAAACTTGTCAAAAGAGTCAAACTTGTACCTCATCATGTAAACGCAACTAAACCTTGTACAATTATCTGTGAACGTGACGAAGTACTTAAAGCCTCTTCTTGTTGGTGAGGATATAGGGGACCGCACATATCAGTTTGAACTACACTCAGTATGTTCTTGGCTCTTTCTGCTTTTTGGGTAAATGATCTGTTGGTCATCTTCCCTATAAAACATGATTCACACTGAGGCCAACTCTCTAATCTTAATGAGCCTAAAGGCCCACCATAGATTAGCCTCTGAATCCTGGTTGAGTAAACGTGACCTAACCTCATATGCCATAAATACGTGTCATTGATATTGCCCTTTCTCTTCTCATTTAAAGGTTCATTTAGAACATTGTTTGCTTGATTGTTAATAGGATTTATGAAGAATAAATTTTCATACATGTGCCTAGTACATGAAACATTTCCATCTCTATTGATAAAAATACTAGAACAGAGAAAAATAGAATAACCATGATTAAAAGTCTTGCAATTGAAATCAAATTCTATTTGAAACCTGGTACATATAAAATATTCTTCAACAAAAGTGTTCTAGAAAAATTAAAATGTAGCTACAGATCTCTTACTACTCGAGCCCATGCTTGGATTTCGTTTCCCACACACAGACCATGCTCGTCTTTCCCGAATGTCCTTATTTCCCAAACCCTTGTAAGGAGTTACAGATATGGTCAGTAGCTTTAGAGTCACCAATCCAAGTGGATAATGATCCAACCATTATAACAAACTCAAGGTAGTATGTAATACCTGTGGAATTTTTTCTTGGCTAAAAATTTTGGACACTCATTTTTTCAGTGTCTCTTCTTACCACATTTAAAGCACTTCCCTTTGGGTATATTAGGCTAGGAATTAGGATGGGATGCTAGGTTTTCTTTCTTCTTCTTGAACTTTCTAGGTTAGGGCCTAGTTCTTGAAAAAGAAGACTTAGACTGAGGCTTCATGACTTTTTCCACCATCTGAAGGTCTTTCACTAGCTGTGTTAGTGTCATCTCTAATTTGTTCATGTTGTAATTTAACTCGAATTGAGAAAAGGAGTCTGGTGAAGTCTCGAGGACTTCTGCTTTTTCAAAAGCAGCAATCATCTTAAGTATATGCTTTATGACTGATGCTCCCTTAGCTATTATGGAGTTCATGATCACTCTAAGAGCCTCCTAACTCGTGGGCTGGCTCTTGTCAGTGAATATGGCAACCTATGACGTGCTAATGTCATATGCAATGGCCATGTACTTATGTTTTGACTAGAGCACATTTGATATGGAGGCTAACATATTGAAACGAGCTATCTCGTCACTCTTCTTCTATGCCTTTTTAGCCTCATGCTCTTTCTCAGTATAAATTTCCCTAATATTAGGATAGCGTTCTTACAGTGTTGGAATATATGCCTAAAATGGCCTATTTATTTTTGTATTTTGAAAATAAATAAAAGTATTTCATTCATTCATGTTTGTTTATTTATATATATATTGCACATTAAGGTCTAAGTATGTTAGTAAGTAATTTACATGATTGGGTCGTCCATTTCATAGTAAAGTGTAGATTATAGGCTACTAACACATAAGGAAAAAATTATTTTTGATCAAGTGATGGACTTGGGAACTTCGTTAATGTTTAGATCATTATATTATAGTTTCTAAATGAGAAATGGCTTATCTTTAATCGGTGAGTAGAACACTCACAATAACAATGTAAGCGTATTTAGAATATGCAGAACAAGACCACACGATAATAATCTTTATCAAAGTACTAACATGAATAAAAATTGGTTTATTGCAACCACTGTGTGGACGAGTACCTTAGAACTTGAGTGTAAGTTGGTGGTCTGGTGAAGCTGGACTTGTTCACTTTGATGTAAATTGGGTGAGGTCTTATTACAAGGCTAATAACCTTGTACATTGGTCGTATGACTCTAATTAATTAAGAACAGACTTATACAAAGTTTCTATACTTCATTACAAGAAGAAATCATCCCCTTGTAATTGTCTGGGATAATCTAACAATCTAAGACCCTGGAAAATGTGACTAAGTATGTATGCTTTATGGGTAGCTCATTGAGATTAGTTGGTACATACTGGAAGTTATGGATTATCGAACTAGTTAGCAAAGGATGACAGATGTCACAGAGAAAGGTGTTAGTCCTAATTTCCAATATCAATAACGGATGTTACGTAGAGGAGTATTTTCATCAATTACACCTGTAGGTTGATAGGGCCAAAATTAGTCATATTTTTCCGAGTCATTTAAGGCTATTTTGTGATACATTTTGTTCAATAATTGGTCATGTTCCTTCATATTTGAGATTTTACCCTTGAAAAGGTATTTGTGCATTATTTCAGATTTTAGAGGTAAAATAAGACAAAAACGTCGCAAAACAGAACATAGGCGCCGCCGGCTACGTGCTGTTGGCACGCACTTTAAGGCAACAAAAATTCAGTGAAAAGGAGCGAATAGAACCGAACCGACGCCGTCTATATTCTGAAAAAATTGGCACAAAAATCAAGAAAAATTAGTGAACGGACAAAGAAACGGATCACAATCAGCACCGGCTGTGAGGCTGTAGGTGGCGCCGGCTACACCCTGATGTTAAGGCGGTGTCTCGATTTTTGGTAATTTACAGAGTTTTAGTATTTTCCTATTTCTAGTCGGCCAAGAACCCTACATGAATGATTTTTGGCACTGCTAAAGCCTATAAATAGAGGAAAACACAACAAAAGAGGGAGAATTCATAGATCATAACAAAAAAATCACTCAAATCAAAGGAGGAATTCTTCAATTCAAGGAGGGTTATGCAAGAAGGTCAACAAAGGACGAAGAAGGAAGCTTGTCTATGAGTGCTTTCTTTTACTTTGTTTTCTTTTTCTTGAACAATGATGTATTAATTGTTTTATTGTAATTTGACATTGTTTTAGGTATTCATAATTTTTAGAGTTACTTTGATCTTTTGATTAATTGATTATTTTTCTTGGTATTTAATTACTTGTGCTAATTACGCGATTAATTAGTTGTTTCTTTCTATTAACTCAGTGAGACCAAAGGGTTTGATGGTAGTTTCAATTTGTTGATTTCATATTTGTTGTCTATTAACTCGCCAAGACCAAGGGTGTTAATTGCTAAGAATTGGGTAATTAAAGGTTAATTGATGTTTGCCGAGACCAAGGATTCATTGGTTAGCTTCATGTTTGAAGTTTGCCGAGACCAAGGAAATTTAATCAAGAATTGTGTTTAATTCGTCTTTTGGGTGAATTAGTTGAGACGAGACCAAGTAATGCTATTTTATCTACAAGATAGTGATTTCATGGATTGACCAAAGAAGTGAATCTACTTTAATCCTTCATGATGCCAAGAGAATGGTTAGTTATGATATTAATTAGGTACTTTAAGATTATGTTCGTCAGAATAATGGTTTAAGTTACATAATTTTCCATCCTTGACATGTATATATTCTTTTATTTTATTTTATTTTCCTTTTTTTTTCTTTTTCACTTTATTGAGTTTGTTAAACAATGAAAGAAAAGTGATTAATGCATACTTATTCTTGGAGGATCGACACTCATTTGAACCCTATGCTATGTTAATAATGAGTACGCTTGCTCATATGTGTAATTTGGGGTTAATGTTTTAATTTAAACTTCATTAGGAATGTGCTTATTTTTATATGATTTTTATACCTAAATAAATATGAATCAAGTTTTTGGCACCATTGCCGGGGATTAAGATATTGTTTTGTTTCATCATGGAGGTGTTTTGAAAAACTTGATTTAACATCAATTTTTTGGCACTGTTGCCGCGGAACAATATCATGAAAGCTTGGATTTTGTTGATTTTGTAGAAAGGTACCCTATTTTGTATCTTGTGTCTCTTGTAATCTAATTTACTAACTTTGACTTATTTGATTAACATACTTCCTGTTGTACTGTAAATAGCAATAACTTTTGTATTTAAATAATTTGGGAATGCTTGTGTTTTTCTTTTTTTATTTTTATATTATTTGTTTTTAACTTTTTTTTCTCTTTTTTATTTATTTATTTTTTAAATTATTTTTCTTTGCTTTTCTTTTTGATTTGATTGTTGTTTTTCTTTGAGTACGAGATTGACATCATCATAGACAACTACTTTGGGCCACACAATTAAAGGAGCTACAATGATGAGAATTTGGCGAAGTTGCAATCTCGGATTGATACTTTTTGTAAGACGTCACTTGAAGCCTTAATGTATTCTTTTGTCACCAATTAAAATTCCTCGATTAAATGGCATAAAGAAGTATCCCAACGATTGAGCTATCAAAGAACGTAACTAGCCAAGTTAGTTGAGGATGCCAGAAAGGCCCATATGCTTGAACATGATAATCTCCAAGAAAAGGAGAGAGGATATGAGGACCAATTGTCCAATGTGGAAAGGGAGGTATTCAATTCTACTCTACGTGCTAATAGTTCTAATCTCTCTTTATCACATGATTTTTTTAGGTTCCTCTCAATTCTTGGAGAATAAAGGTCCAAATGATGCTGTGTTAAATTTATCATGCCTCAAGGAGTTAGATCTTTCAACACTATATCATAAGAAACCCTTTGAGGATGTTGACAAATTCTATCCTTCACCCCAATTTCAGGGAGGTAACTTAGTTTTTGTAGACTGCGCCTTGAAAAATAAGGATTTTCTTGATCCCATCTTTGAGAACTTAGATACTAAGTTTAAAGGGCATTTCAATTGTGACAAATCTTTTGAAGGGTCAAAAGGTGATTTCAAGTTTGATGCATTCTTTAGAGATCATGTGCACTTCTATGTTGACAAAAATATTTGTGTGTCTAAAGAAATTTTAGAGAATGAGGATTAGATGTTTTGCTTTAGTGTGAAAAATGGTTTTCTTAAACCTTTTATTTCTCAAAAACCTTTCTTCATTCTATATTCATCATGCCTATCTTCTATTGTGAGCTTTAATTTCTTTTCAAAAAGTTCGATGAGGAAGCATGATGAGTGTGAAAAGTTTTTGTTTTATTTTTTTGTTTGAGTCTTTTTCTTTAGTTTGTTTTCTTTTATTTAGGTATATTTTTATTTTATTATTAGTTGCCTTGTGCTTTTATTTGTGTTTTGTTTTATAGGAATAAAGTCCTCTTGGACAAGCCCTTCTCTTTACCTCAAGTTTGGATATCTATTGGAGCATTATTACACTTGGAAATTATTACTTAAATTTTCTAACCTATTATTATTTTTTGTCCCTTTGGAGGTGCTTTCTTGTGTTTAGTTTTTGCCAATGAGGACATTATCCAATTTAAGTGCGGGGGAGTGGTTTGGTGATATACTTTGTCCAAGTTTTTATCAATTATCTTGGTGTTTTCTTAGTATTAAGCTACGTTGAAATATTTTGAAATTAAGAAATAATTTTATTTTGGGCACAAAGTATGGAAGTATTTTCTTTCTTATCTTTTCCCCTTTATTTTTTGGTCCCATGGCAATATTTCCTTGCTCTATTTATTTGGCCATTGAGGACAATGTCTAGTTTAAGTGTGGAGGAGTGGTTAGATAGAGAATTCTTCTATGCTTCTATACTTCATTCTTCTTTTCATTCTTCATTGAACCTTTTGAGAGCAATTTTTTTTTTTTTAATTTTCTTTGAGATTTCAAGATGTATTTTTAATGCATGTCTTTGTGATAGATCATAGAGCATGTGTTATATGTCATTTGTGTCTTATGCATGACTTTTTGCACGCACTTGGACTAAGTAGTTCTTGATCAAATGCTTTACATTATTCTTAAACCTATTTTTTCACTAAAATTTATTGAGCATTCTACAACCTACTTGAATACCTCTCAAGGCGAAATAAAAAAGGCATTCGTGATTTAACTTAGGGATGACAGTAATAGGCCTTTTTTGGATAGTTTGAGCTTTTCAAGCCTACCTACTTTATATTATCCATAGTGCCTATTTTGAGCCTAAATTGTTAATTTCTTTCTTAAAACCCGTTATCATACTTTGTCCATTACTTCTTTCTGAGAGTTTGATAATTCTTCCAAATCTTTGATCGTTCTTGATGGATGAAAGTACAAGTAGACGAATTGTGAGGGAAAGTACTTGAGTAAAGGTTATGACTTGTTACTTTCAGTCATGCATCATGTGTTGAGATGACATTGAGAAAAGAAAAAGAGGAGAGAAGAGGAAGAAGAAGAAGAAAGAGTGAACAAAAAGCTGCTAGAAAATATTGAAAGAAAACAATTGAGAAACAAACAAAAGCAGCGTTTGAAAACATAAGAGGAAAAGAAAGAAAAAAATTGAAAGAGAAATAAAAAGAAAGATCACAAGAAGAATGGTGGTTGAGCTGTAGGTATTTATGAAAAACTTGAGTTCATATCAAGCTCTTAGCACCATTACTGAAATTGTGAATGATCTTGTGAAAAATTATTAATGAGTTGAGAATGATTGATGAAAATGTAAGATTTGCTTGAATTGAACTGTAATTGCTAAACAAGGTTATGGGTTTTGATTTGGTTTTGAAATAGGAGAGCAAGAAAAGTTTGGAATTTCTTGGTACATATTATTTATCATTTTCTTGCAGACTCTCATTTTCTTTGATATTTGATTTTCCTATATCCTTCATTCGAAAGCTACATTACAAGCCCTTTAGCCTTACATTACAAGCTTAAAGTCCTACTTGACATAAGTAAAATCATAATGTCTCGGATTAATGCAGAGCGTGTATGAAAAGTAAGCTTATGAAATGCAAATTTTTCTTGAACTAAATGTTTTCCAATGGTTTGAGAATGAGGTTAAGTGTTGGGATGGTTCTACTAGTCACTATTCACTTACACGAGTCTTGCATTTGTTATGAAAGATGTAGTAGTATATGTTTTATTATCCTGAATGAAGAAAGCATTGAAATACTATTTTGAAATTGATGGTGTGATTTATGAAAACTTGTGTTTTTTCTATTTATCCTTGATACTTTACTTGAGGACAAGCAAAGAGCTAAGTGTGGGGAAATATGATAGGACCTAAATTAGTCATATTTTTCCTAGTTATTTAAGGCTATTTTATGATACATTTTGTTCAATAACTGGTTATATTCTTTCATATTTGAGATTTTACCCTTGGAAAGGTATTTGTGCATTATTTCAGATTTTAGGGATAAAATAAGACCAAAATGTTGCAAAATAGAACATAGGCGGCGTCGACTAGGACAGAAGAACCGGCACCGGCCACGTGCTGCTGGCATGTACTTCGAGGAGACGAAAATTTAGTGAAATTGAGTGAAACAGAACTGAACCGGCGCCAGCGAGGGATCTAGAACCGGCGCCAGCTGCACTCTGAAAAAATTGGTGCAAAAATCAAGAAAAATCAACGAACGGACAAAGAAATAGATCACAACCGGCGCCGACTATGAGGTTGTAGGCGGCACCGGCTGTACCCTGATGTTAAGGCGGTGTCTCAATTTTTGGTAATTTATAGAGTTTTAGTATTTTCCTACTTCTAGTCGGCCAAGAACCCTAGAGGAATGATTTTTGGCACTGCTAAAGCCTATACATAGAGGGAAAACACAACAAAGGGGGGAGAATTCATGGATCATAATATAAAATCACTCAAATCAAAGGAGGAATTCTTCAATTTAAGGAGGGTTGTGCAAGAAGGTCTACAAAGGACGAAGAAGGAAGCTTGTCTATGAGTACTTTCTTTTACTTTGTTTTCTTTTTCTTGAACAATGATGTATTAATTATTTTATTGTAATTTGACATTGTTTTAGGTATTCATGATTTTTAGAGTTACTTTAATCTTTTGATTAACTGATTGTTTTTCTTGGTATTTAATTACTTGTGCTAATTACGCGATTAATTGGTTGTTTCTTTCTATTAACTCACTGAGACCAAAGGGTTTGATGGTAGTTTCAATTTGTTGATTTCATATTCGTTGTCTATTAACTCGCCGAGACCAAGGGGGTTAATTGCTAAGAACTGGGTAATTAAAGGTTAATTGATGTTTGCCGAGACCAAGGATTTATTGGTTAGCTTCATGTTTTAAGTTTGCCGAGACCAAGGAAATTTAATCAATGATTGTGTTTAATGCGTCTTTTCTGTGCATTAGTTGAGATGAGACCAAGTAATACTATTTTATCTACAAGATAGTGATTTCATGGATTGACCTAAGACGTGAATCTACTTTAATCCTTCATGATGCCAAGAGAATGATTAGTTATGATAATGATTAGGTACTTTCAGATAATGTTTGTCAGAATAATGGTTTGAGTTACATAATTCTCCATCCTTGACGTATATATTACTTTATTTTATTTTATTTTCCTTCTTATTTCTTTTTCACTTTATTGAGACGATTAATGAAAGAAAAGCGATTAATGCATACTTGTTCCTACTGGATTGACACTCATTTGAACCCTATGCTATGTTAATAATGAGTACGCTTGCTTATATGTGTAATTTGGAGTTAACGTTTTAATTTAAACTTGATTGGGAATGTGCTTATTTTTATATGATTTTTATACCCAAATAAATACACATCATATGTCGAAGACACTACACTTGCAATATTATTCTCAGTGTCAATATTTCCATATAATGATAAGTGAAATATTTAAAATGATTAAAATACCGCTATTTGTTAGCAGGGTTATTTTGGTCATTTTAGTAGCCAAGAATAATGTCTTTTGGTCCCCAGAGTTGCTCAAATAACCTTAGTAAATTTATTTACTATATGGGCTTATTATATGAATTTATTATTGGAAGAATTATTCTAGTAGTCCAATTATTTATTTATTTAGGTTAGAATAATTAATTGGGGCAATTTAATTAATAAGTTTATTAATAATTATCTTGGATAATTTTATAGTAGGCCCAAGTAGTTTAATTAATTAATAAAAAAGCTAATTTAATTAATTAGTTTATTAATTAATTGTCTTGGGTAATTTTATATTGGGTTAAAGTGGATTAATTAATTAATAAGAGAGTTATTTAATTAATCTTGGACTAATTAGGAACAACCCTGGCGCATTAGGGTTTTAGTAGTAGCTTAGGGAATTAATAAATCCTTGGGAGCCGCAACATGCCTAAAAGAAAAAAAAGGGAAACGTAAAATATATATTGAAATGGAAAAAAAGAAAAGGAAATGCAGCTTTGTTTTTGAAAAAAAAAAAAAGAAAGAAAAGCTAATTTTATTTAATAGGCTTCTTTTTGTGCCGTGGAAAGTGTTGACCAAATTCAAAATTGAAAAAAAAAAAGCTTTCAGTTTTCCTAGAAAAAAAAATAAAGGTTGTCGTAAAGTGCATTTATGGACTTAAGCAAGCATCACGAGTATGGAACATGCATTTTGATGGTACTGTAAAGTCTTATGGTTTCATACAAAACATGGATGAACCATGTGTATATAGAAAGTTAGATGGGAACAATGTATCATTTATGGTACTTTATGTGAATTACATTCTACTTGTTGAAAATGATGTAGAGACATTATTATCTATAGAGGTTTGGCTATCAAGTCAATTTAGCATGAAAGGTATGGGAGAAGCTAGCTACATTATTGATATTAAGCTTCTCAGTGATAGGAAGCAAAGAATGTTAGGCTTATCCTAATCTGCTTATATTAACAATATATTAGCTAGATTAACCACAGATTAATGCAAAGGGGCAATCATATCCTTTAGACACGGATTGACCTTATCTTCCATGCAGTGTCCTAAGACACAGGAAGAAAAAGAGGGAATGAGTAAGATTCCCTATGCCTTGTGTGAAACGCCAATCAAAACCAACCTTAGAGTAAGGGGGTTGGGATGCATATCATATTTCATTGCATGTTTAAATATATTTTTATATGATTTTATGTGCATTGAATTCGTGTTTTATAGTCTAGAGGGCTTGATTATGATTATTGAGTGAGAATGGTAAAATGGTAATTTTTTCTTGAGGTGAAAAAAGGGTGATAGCTTGAGGATTGAATAGGAAAATATTTTTAGAGAGAAAATAAAAACAAGAGTTGTTGTGGTTTAGTGGTTAGAGCTATGGAATTAATTCTTGAGGTCTTGGGTTCAAATTCCATCATAGGAGTGATTAAATTTTATTTTTA
>JANUWF010001113.1:0-184673 GCA_026120185.1 Voacanga thouarsii
GCACGCCGCGGCCACGACCCGTGGACTTCGCCCGCGCCCGGTTCTCCTCTGCTACCGACCCGCGCTTCAGCCCGCGTGCTGCCCTGGTTGGTTCTCCTCTGACCCGCGCAAGAACCCGAAAGCCAAATGAAATTCAATTGCAAATTTTGCAATTGAATTCGGCTCAAATCAAAGGAATTGGCTCGGCTTCCGCGGCTCATCAGCGACCGGCTCTTGACCCAATTTCGGCAGCGGCTCGGCGGCGGCTCGGCTTGGCTCAATTGGCTTAGGAATAGTTGTCTTCTTCGTTTTTTCTTCTTTCTCACCCCAGAATTGCAGAAACTCTTCTGCTTCATTTTTTTCAGCCTTCTTTGGACATTTTACTTACAAAAAACATCCAAACCAAAAACACAACTGCCTATACCCATTTAAATTGCGTTTACACGATTAAACTTGAAAGCCAAAAAAATTTACAGAGGGCTCCTATGCTTCAACGGTGAAGCTTACAAAACCATCTATCTCATACCAAAACAGTGAAGGATCACAGGTATAATCATCTTCTCCATTTTATTAACTACCATGCTCCCTATATTGATCAAAACCAGTGGCTCTGATACCACTTTGATGGAAACGTGAAAACAGGGGCATGCACTGTAGCATTAAAAATTTCACAAAGAAGAATAAAACCAGGCCTTAAACCTTAACCCTCCTAGATTGCGTAGGAATAGATTGAACGGCTGGAATCGCCTTACTTTGCACACTTGAAGGAGCTTCCGGTTGAACACCCGCTAGCCTTCTTACTTCGCCTTGTTTGCATTAATGCTTAGCTCTCCAACTCTCGGGATATTCCTCAGCCTAACATCTAGTTGGTGAACACTATGGTGAAGAGGAACTGTCTCAAAACTCCTTGGTTATTTTGCTATTGATTAGCAAAGAACAAGAAGAAACCACAGAGGAGGGAGAGGGAAAAAAACGTGAGCTGCCAGAGAGAGAGAGACGTGAGTCTTGTGTGTCTAGGGAAAAATTAGTGTTTTTTCTTTTCCAAAGAGTTGTTTATAAGTTAGCCTAAACTAGGTCTCTCAATATCTGATAAACATATCGCCGGGATTTCAAAACACCCAAATGTTATCCTGAGAATCAGTTTGGCCTAACCCTAAACTCTTCTTGATCGTATCTGGAAAAAACCCTAAGGTCCAAGCTATTGGGCCAGAAAAATATTTATTATTTTCCTTGGACCCAAATGGCCCAAAATAATAAACATTAATTATTTATTTCCTGTGCTTATATAAACAACCCAATAAATAATTAAGAAGCTCAAATGAACCATAATAATTAATCTTTAGTTATTTATTTCTTGCGCCTATATAAATAACCCAATAAATAATTTAAACATTAATTATTTCCCCTAGTTTAAGCCCAGGTTAATTTCTTAATTATTCATACTGGACCTAGGCCCTAAATAATTAATTAACCAATTAAACTAGATAATTAATTTCTCTCAACTCCTATTTTATTTATTTATTTATTTTATTCTAGTCCAATAATAAATTAGACTTCCTGAATAAAATTAAATAAAATCAAATAAAATAAAATCATCTTCACATGAGACCAATTCCTCAACCTAAAATTAGTTAGGACTTACGGGCTATTCCGAGGACCAAAAAGACACATCGCCTTGGCTGCTAAAATGACCAAAATACCCCTGCTATATAAATAGCTGTATTTTGCATTTTAAATAGTTCCTAATATCATCATAAGGAAATATCGACCCCAAGGACAATGCTGCATTCGCAAAGTCTCCGACCTACAGGTGAAATGACTAAAATACCCCTCTACACATCGCCGTACATTTAGAGAGGAAGAAGTGTACTAACACCCCCCTAAATGACATCTACCATCCTTAGGCTTCTAGTCCAATGGTCTACGACTTCCTGGAGTGTTTCCGCTTTCCAAGGGAGCTACCCTAAAGCAAACATCCAAGTCATGTTTCCCAGGGCCCTGGACATTTTAGACTATCCGGACAACCACAAGGGGCGATATAGTGCAGAAACTATCTTGTATAAGTCTGTCTTAACTAACTAGTCACACATACCCAACATGCAAGTATATTGGCGCTACGATAGAACCTGAACTCTAGCAAATCAAAGTATATGCTACCAGCTTCGCCAGACCACCAATTCATACTCAAGTCGTAGAGTACTAGTCCACGCTGTAGCGGTAGTAGTCTAGGTTTCTACCATATAGTACTTTGAGAAACCATTACTACAGGTCCTGTTCTACGTATTTGAAATACGCTTATGTCATGAAGTGAGTGGACTACTCACTGGCTAAAGGTAAGCCATTCCCCATTTGGAATTCATAACATAATAACCTAAACATGATGAGGTTCCCAGTCTCATCAATATGTTAAGAACAAATGTTTATGTGTTAAATAACCCGTGATCCATACCTTACTGTGAAAGACCACCATTCACATGGATCACTTATTTAAACACAATGGGACTGTTCCAAACGAAAATCGTGCACAAACAAAAAAGTAAATTCACAAACAATTTCTGAAAATAAATTCTTTTATTAAAATATTCGATTTTACATCAGAAACCCAGTCTAAGAGGGCATACAATCTAACAGGGATGAGTAGCTAGTGTTATCTGCCTTGGAAGTGAATTTTGTCATTTATTTTTATGTATTGCTTTGGGGAGTTGAGAGTGGATGATTTTATTTATGGATTTGTGTTTCTTTTGGGAATTTGTGGATTTTTTCTTGGATTTAATCTTGAGTTGTAATAAATTTTAAGTTAAAGTATTATTTTTATTTCACTATTTTTTTTTTGTGACCTAGTTATAAAGACCCCTTGTCCTTTGGACGGGGCGACATCCCTGGCCTTGGCTGGCCTAGGTAGCGGGGTGTTACACCTTGACAGTGAGAAGTCTCATGTATGCCATGCTTTCTACTAGGTTGAATATCTGCTTTGCAGTAGGCATAGTTAGCAGGTATCGGTCAAACTTTGGAGAAGAACATTGGCAAGTTATAAAGTACACACTCAAGTACCTAAAAAGAACAAGGGATTATATGCTAGTTTCCAGAATCGATTACTCGTTCCTACTAGTTACATAGACTCAGACTTCCAAGTGTGAAAGAAAATTCACTAGTAGATATGTCTTCACTTTGTCTGGACAGGCTATTTCATTGAGGAGTGTCAAACAATCATGTATTGCTGATTCTAACATGGAAGCTGAGTATATGGCAGCTTCAGCAGCTTCTAAGGAAGCGATTTGGCTCCGAAAGTTCTTCACAAAACTTACAATTATATCACACATGGACAGGCCCATAATAATATATTGTGAAAATTCTAAAGCTATGTCACAATATAAGGAGCTAAGAAACAATATGTAGGGCAAGCACATTGAAGAGAAGTATCACTTGATTCGGGAGTTCATTCAAAACACAAGAGATAGTGGTTGATCAAATTTCCTCAACAAACAATTTGGCGGATCTATTTACCAAGCCTTTGACGGAGAAGGTGCTCAAAGGTGTTCAAAAGACACTTAGACATTGTAGGGGTAGGCGCATATGGACTATCATAGTCCATTTAGTGTAAGTGGGAAATTGTTAGAATGCATGCCCAAATTGGCCTATGTATTTCTATATTTTGGAAATTAATAAAAGTATTCATTCATGATTATTTGTTTACATATATTACATATTAAGGTTTAAGTGTGTAAGTAAGTTATATACATGATTGTGTCGTGCTTCCACAGTAAGGAGTAGATTATGGGTTGCTAACACATAAGTGAAAAATTATTCTTGATCGATTGATGAAGTTGGACACTTTGTCAAGTTTTAGATCATTATACTATGGTTTCTAAATTGCTAATGGTTTATTTTTAGCTAGTAAGTAGACTACTCATGCCAATAGTGTAAGCGTATTTGGAATACATAGAACTGAATCACCGATAATAATCTTTATCAAAGTACTAAAATAAATAAAGATTGGTTGATCGTAGCTACTACGTGGATGAGTACCCTAGGACTAAAGTGTAAGTTGGCAGTCTGGTGATGCCGGACTTGTACGCTTTGATGTCTGTTCGGTAAGGTCTTATTGCAGGGCCAATAACCTTATACGTTTAGTGTATAACTCTAGTTAATTAAGACAAACTTATAAAATAGAGTTTCTATACTTCATTAAATGAAGAAATCACGCCTCTTGTGATTGTCCAGGACAATATAATAATCCAGGGCCATAGGAAATCTGACTAAGTATATATGTTTTATGGGTTGCTCCCTGAGATAAGTTAGTACATACTAGAAGTCATGGATTATTGGATGGTAGATGTCATTGAGAAAAGTATTGGTAATATTTTCCTATCTCAATGATGGGTGTTACGTATAGGGGTATTTTCGTTAATTACACCTGTAGGTCGGAGACACTGCACTTGCAATATTATTCTCGTGGTTAATATTTTTATATATTGATAAATGAAATATTTAAAATGATTAAAATGCCACTATTTGTTAGTAGAGGTATTTTAGTCATATTAATAGCCAAGAATAGTAATTGTCTTTTGGTCCCTAGAGTATCTAAATGGCTTTAGTAAATTTATTTATTATATAGGCTTATTGGGTGAATTTATTATTGGAAGAATTATTCTACGAGTCTAATTATTTATTTATTTAGGCTAGAACAATTAATTGGGTCAATTTAATTAATTAGTTTATTAATTATTTATCTTGGGTAATTTTGTATTAGGCCAAAGTAGTTTAATTAATTAATAAAAGAGCTAATTTCATTAATTGGCTTATTAAATAATTATCTTGGGTTATTGTATATTAAGCCCAAATGGATTAATTAATTAATAAGAGAGTAATTTAATTAGTCTTGGACTAATTAGGAAAAACCCTAGCCCACTAGTTGAAAAGGAAAAAAAAAAGGGGGAAAGCTAATTTTATTTAATAGGCATCTTGTGTGCTGTGGAAAGTGTTGACCAAATTCAAAATTGAAAAAAAAAAAAAAAGCTTTCGATTTTCCTAGAAAAAAAACAAAGGTTACCATTTTTTTTTCTTCTTTGGCCGTGTCCTACAATTTTCCTTTTAGCGTTTAACTCTTCCATTTTTGTCCCAATTTTCTTCACCCTAATTCTATTTTTACCAGTAGAGGTTCATAGTGGTTAGAGAATACTCTGAAATGTCAAGAGCTAGCAAACGTGATAAGTGTTTGATGCGAAGGAACCAGCGGTTAGCTAGTGTTCCTACGGAATAAGTAGACATTCCTGTTCAACAAGTGCCATCGAACTTGAACTCGATTTCAGTTATTAAATTTAATTGCTCTAAAAGTAAGTATTTCTAGACTTTGAATCGGGAAAAAATTAATTTGCTGTCTTAATCTCCGTATTTAATTTTCCCGCGATCCTTCATACAGGATATACTTATACTCTTTCTCAATAAGTATTATGTCCAAGTTCCTTTTCCAGTCTACATAGATTGTGTAACACCCTACTATAGACGTACCCATAAAGGTAGGGATGTTGCCCAGTCTAAAAGACCAGTAGTACTTTTTTAACTAGGACACATAGAAAACGTCATGTATTCTAGTTAAGCCTTCTGGTAGGTCCAATTTATACACAATAGGGCCAATTCTTTCTATCACCGAAAATGACCCTAGATATTTGGGGCTCAACTTCCCTCCCTTTAGGTGCCTCAGTATCCCTCTACTTGTCATCAACTTCAAGAACATTTGATCTCCCACATGGAAATCCAATTCCGTTCTCCTATTATCAACATAGCTCTATTGTCGACTTTGAGCTACTTTTAATCTTTCTCTTATAATATTTACTTTGTCCCTCATCTCCTTAAGATTTATTGACATGTCATTCTTCTATCTTCTATCCAACTCCAATATAGAGGTACTTAACATTTTTGTCCATACAATTCCTCATAGGAAGCCATTCCAATTAATGCTTGGTTACTAATGTTGTATGCCAACTCAGCATATGGTAAGAAATCAATCCACTTGTCACCAAAATGCAAAATACACGTTCGGAGCATATCTTCTAATATCTTAATAACTCTCTCAGACTGACCATCTATTTGAGTGTGTGCAGAAGTGCTGAACTTCAAAGTTGATCTCGTCGATTCTTGAAACTTATTCTAGAACCTCGAGATAAACCTGGGATCTCTATCAGACACAATGCTCGATGGCACTCTATGAAATTTCACTATTTCTTGGGCGTAAGTCTGAGCTAATCTATTCATCCAGTCTCTTACATTAACATCTATAAAATGTGTCATCTTCATCAATCTGTTCACTACTACCAAGATTGCGTCCTTATGAGTCTTCGTCATGGACAGTTCGATAACAAAATCTATCATCACCTCTTCCTACTCTATCTTGACTTTTGGCAACAGTTGTGACAATCATGCCGACTTCTTGTACTCTGCCTTAACTTTCTGGTGAAACATATTGAGTTACATCATTCATTATCCCAGACTACCAGAACACTTTCTTTAAATTAGGGTATATCTTTACCCCCCCCCCAGGGTGTATTGCATACTTACTCTTTTGAGCTTCATCCTATATTTTCCTCTTTAGCCCTTGGTTATTTGCTACATATATATATATATATATATATATATTCCATCTTAGAAATATACTATTCCATATTAATATCTTGAAATTATTTCCTCCTCTTCCAATCTCATTTCCCTTAGAAATTTAAAATTCCGCACTATCCTACTAGACTTTAATGATCGACTATGTCATTCTAGACTTCAATTTCAAGCTACATATACAAATCTTCTTTTCTTGGCTCTTGTCTTCTAATCCAGTATCTCTTGTACACCTTCAAGCGAGCCACTTTCACCTTTCAACTCAAAGCATCAGCTACCACATTAGCTTTTCCTGGATGGTAATTGATAGGACACTTATATTCCTCCAAGAATTCTACCCATCTATGTTGTCATAGGTTCAAGTCCTTTTTAGTGGAGATATACTTCAGGCTCTTATTATCGGTGAAGACTTCGTACTCTACTCCATGCAGATAGTGTCGCCATTTCTTCAAGGCAAACATAACAGCAGCTAGCTCCAGATCATGTGTCGGGTAGTTGATCTCATGCGGCTTCAGCTTCCTTGATGCATACGCTATGACTTTCCTATCTTACATCAATACGGTGCCTAATCTCTCATTTGATGCATCAATATAAAATGCATAAGGTTTATTCTTCTCAGGCAAACTCAAGACTGGGGCATTCATTATTTGTCTCTTGAGTTCCTGGAAACTCTTCTCACAGTTCTCATTCCAGATAAAAGGAACGTCCTTTCTTAGCCGTCCAGTCATAGGTGAAGCTAGAGTGGAGAAACTTTGAATGAATTGCCAATAATGTCCAGCTAGTCCAAGAATACTTCGTAGCTCGATAATGTTCTCTGACTACTTCTACTTTATTAGGGTCCACTTTATTTGGATATCACATGTGCAAAGAAGGATATGGTATCCAACAAAAACTCATACTTGCTGAATTTAGTGTAAAGCTTATGATCCCGTAACTTCTCCAACACCATCCTCAAATGCTTCACGTGCTTCTCTGGTCTCTTGGAATATATCAAAATTTCATCGATAAAAACCACTACAAACATATCCAGAGATGGCTGGAAAACTCAATGTATTAGATCCATAAAAACTTCAGGGGCAGTAGTCATTCTAAATGACATCACCATGGCCTCATAGTGTCCATATCTTGTGTTGAAAGCAATCTTAGGGATGTCTTCCTCCTTCATCCGTACTTGATAATATCCTTGCCAAAAAACCAACTTCAAATAACAGCTCGAGCCTTGCAACTGATTGAACAACTCGTTAATAAATGGTAGAGGATACTTGTTCTTGATTGTGAGGTTGTTTAATCCCCGATAGTCGATGCATAGCATCAGAATTCCATCATTCTTCTTGACAAACAATATTTGTGCTCCATATGGTGACGTGCTCAAACAAATATAACCTTCATTAAATTTCCAATTGCTCCTTCAGCTCTTTTAGTTCCATTGGGGCCATTCGATAAAGTGTTCTTAATACAGATTTTGCTCCAGGAATCAAATTTAATATGAACTCAACTTCTTGTGCCAAAGGAATAGAAGTAAGTTCAATAGGAAAAACATCCAGGAATTCCTTTACCATCTCAGTATTCTCCAAGGTATACTGTGTTGGAAAATATGCTCTCCTGGACTAGGTTTCTGGTGTAAAAATTGAATGTTTTAATAAAAGAATTTATTTTTAAAAATTATTTGTGACTTTATATTTTATTTGTGCACAATTACGTTTGGAAAAGACCCATTGTATTTAAGTAAGTGGTCTATGTGAATGGAGGTCTTTCACAGTAAGGTATGGATCACGGGTTACTTAACACATAAACATTCGTTCTTAATCGATTGACGAGAATGGAAATCTCATCATATTTAAGTTATTATGTTGTGAATTTCAAATGGGGAATGAATTAATTTTAGCTAGTGAGTAGTCCACTCACTTCATAACATAAGCGTATTTCGAATACGTAGAACAGGACCTGTAGTAGTGGTTTCTTAAAAAGTACTATATCGTAGAAACCTAGACTACTACTGCTACAGTATGGACTAGTACTCTATGACTTGAGTATGAGTTGGTGGTTTGACAAAGCTGGAAGCATGTACTTTGATATGCCATAGTTGAGGTTCTATCATAGAGCCAATATATTTACTTGTTGGGTATGTGTGACTAGTTAGTTAAGACAGACTTGTACATGATAGTTTCTATACTATATTGCCCCTTGTGGTTGTCTGAATGATCTAAATATCGAGGGCCCTGGAAAACATGAATTAGATGTTTGTTTTAGGGTAACTCCATTGGAAAGCGAAACAATCTAGGAAGTCGTGGATCATTGGACTAGAAGCTTAAGGATGGTAGATGTTATTTAGAGAGGTGTTAGTACACTTCTTCCTTTCTAAATGTACAGTGATGTATAGAGGGGTATTTAGTCATTACACCTGTAGGTCAAAGACTTTACTAACAAAACATTATCCTTGGGATCAATATTTCCTTATCGTGATATTAGGAAATATTTAAAATGCAAACTACAGCTATTTATATGACAAGGGTATTTTGGTCATTTTAGTAGCTAAGGCGGTGTGTCTTTTGGTCCCTAGTATAGACCGTGAGTCCTAATTAAATACGGGCTAAGGAATTGATCTTAAATTAAATGGAATTTATTTTATTTAAATAACTTGATTTAATTATTGGGCTAGAATAAAATAAAGGTCCATGGAGAGAGATAATTAATTAAATTAGTTTGGTTGGTTAATTAATTATTCAGAATTTTGGCCCAATTTGAATAATTAAGGATTAACCTGGGACTAAACTAATATAAGCTTATTAATTTGACTAGTTTATTTGGGCTGGAAAAATTAATTATTTGTTGGGCCATTAAGTTGGTTCTAATTAGAATAATTAATTTAGTCCAACTGGTTAAACTAAGAGTCCAATGGCCCAATCCAGTTTAACCTAGGGTTTTATTTAGGTTAAACAGGAGGATTGGAGATCATTGTTATTTTTGATAGACTCTTCTGTGTGGAAAAAGAATCACATGTCTCTCTTTCTCTCTCTCTAGAAAATATTCCTTAGTTCTGTAGTTGTTCACCAAATGGAATTAGGCAGGACATATACTGGAAGATCGAGAGTTTGGCGTTCACCTACATGCAAAGACTGTGTAGGAGGCTTGCACACATCGCACCAAAGGTTTCTACCAGCGCACCAACCCCGGTTGCAAACATTCTGGTCCAGCCAATTCTTAGAACGAGGAAAAGAGATAAATTATTTTTAACCTTGGAATCCGTACAGAGTGTAACCGATGCCGGCTAGGGCTGCTAGAGCCGGCGTCGGCTCTATTCGGTTCCCCTATTCTTCAGTTTTTTCAGTTTTTTTTGTATTCGCTTCCGCTGTGTGCCCTGTGTTTCCCCTTTCTATGCCTTCGGGATTATTTAACAGGTAAACTAGATGTCTTGTACATCCCCTTTTCAATAATTTTCGAGCCTTAGTGCCAGCAATAACGAACTTCAGCTCCTTCACCCATTTTTCGATAAACTCAACTATATCACAACCTGGTCGTACAAATTGTACCGTCTTAATCTTGCAATCAACTTAGGGTCCATACTTTGCCAACCAATATATACCCAAGATCAAAGCATAGTCATCAATAGGTACGATTATAAAGTCCGCCTTTAAAGTTTCCCCTCCCATATTAACTTCACAGTCCTCCATCAATTTCCTAGCTTCTACAATTTTTCCTAAAGGGGTACTCACTAATAAGATGTAGGGTAATTCTTTCCCTTCCCAACCCAAGGGACATGCTTAATCTTTATTCACATATGAGAGCATGGATCTAGGGTCTATTAAAACGTTAACATAGTGTCCTTGGATAGATAGCATACCTTCCACTACTGCTGTTTCTGCTCCTACTTCTTCCCAATTCAACATGAAGACCTTAGCATTCGCTTGCAACTTTTGTCCTCCTCCTCTCGTAGTCCCAACGACAGTACCCCTGTTAGCGCCAAGAGGTTGATTCGGGGCTCCATGTCCAATCCTCAGGTGTTTAGGATAGTTATTCCTTGGGTTAGTAGGATCTCCACAATTAAAGTATCTTCCAGGTGCCTTTTTCGACCAGCAGTCCTTTTACTCATGTCCACATTTCCTAGAGTGCCGATAAATAGGAGGATTCTATATAGGACTTGCATTAGGAATTTAGGCTACTTCCCTTTACTTCCTCACTACATAGGACCAATGGGTCGCTTGTTATTTTGAGGCTTTACTGGCGAGCGAGATTGTTAGAAGGGACAGCTCATTGGTCGATGCCTATCTTCATTCTTTGTCCTGGTCACAGCATCTACCGTAGTAATATAAGTTATTAGCGGAGATGTTGCCTAGGCCATTCTTAGTGATGTGTATGGATTTGGGTAAAAAAAATCACATAAAAACTAAGCACATTCCCAATCAAGTTTACATTACAACGTTAACCCCAAATTACACAAACGAGCAAGTGTACTCATCATTAACATAGCATAGGGTTCAAACGAGTGTCGATCCTCCAGGAACAAATATGCATTAATCACTTTTCTTTCATTGCTTAACCAACTCAATAAAGTGAAAAATAAAATAAAATAAAATAAAATAAAAATAAAAATATATACATGTCAAAGATGAAGAAGTATGTAACTTAAACCATTGTTTAGACAAACATGATCTTAAAGTACCCAATCTTTATCATAATTAATTATTCTCTTGGCATCATGAAGGATTAAGATAGATTCACTTCTTTTTCAATCCATGAAATCACTACCTTCTAGATAAATTAGAATCACTTGGTCTTATCTCAACTAACTTATCGAAAAGATGCATTAAACACAATCATTGATTAAATTCCCTTGGTCTCGGCAAATTTAAAATATGAAATTAACTAATGAATCTTTGGTCTCGACAAACATCAATTAACCTTGAATTACCTAATACTCATCAATTAAGCCCCTTGGTCTCGGCGAATTAAGAGACAACAAATATGAAATTAATAAATTGAAACCACCATCAATCCCTTTGGTCTCAATGAATTAATGGAAAGAACAAACAAAGTAATCCCATAATATGCACAAGTAATTAAATACCAAGAAGAACAATCAATTAATCAAAAGATCAAGTACTCTAAAAATCATGAATATCTAAAACAATGTCAAATTACAATAAAACAATTAACATATCATTGTTCAAAGAAAAAGAAAATAAAGTAAAAGAAAGCACTCACAGACAAGCCTCTTTCTTCTTCATTTGAAGACCTTCTTGTACAATCCTCATTGATTTGAAGAATTCCTCCTTTGATTTGAGTGATTTTATATGATGATCTATGAATTCTTCCCTTTTCCCTTGTGTTTTTCATCTATTTATAGGCTTGGGAAGTGCCTAAACTTGTTGGTCTAATGTTCCTGGCCGAGTAGAAGTTGGAAGATACTAAAACTCTACAGATTACCAAAAACCGCGTAGAAAAATCATAATCTCGCTTTTCCTTAGAGCACAGCCGGCACCGCCTTGGCTCTCGGAGCCGGCACCGGTTGTGTTCTGATTCTCTACTCGTTCATCGATTTTTTTTCGAATTCCGCACAATGTAGTCTAGCATGCAGCCGACGTTGCCTTGGCTCTTGGAGCCAGCATTGGTTCCACTCTGTTCCAGTCTATTTTAAAAATTTTTTAACGCCTTGAAGTTCGTATCAACAGTGCATGCCCCGGCACCGGTTCCAGTGCCCTAGCCGGTGCCGCTTCTCTTCTGTTTTGTGACGTTTTTGCTTTATTTTACCCCAAAAATCTGTAGTAATAAACAAAATGTATTTCCAAGGGTAAAATCTCAAATATGAAGGAATATGACTAGTTATTGAACAAAACGTATCACAAAAGAGCCTCAAATAACTAAGAAAAGTATGACTAATTTAGCCCCTATCATATTCCCCCACACTCAGCTCTTTGCTTGTCCTTAAACAAAGTATCAAAGACAAGTAGGAAAACACAAGGTTTAATCAACTACTCAATCAATTTCAAAATAATATCCTCAACGCTTTCTTTATTCAAGAACATAAAACATATAATACTATATCCTTCACAACAAATGCAAGACTTGTGTAGTGAATAATGACTTAGTAGAACTATCTCAATAGTTCACAATATTCTCAAACCATTGGAAAGAATTTAGTTAAAAAATAATATGCATTCTATAAGCTTACTTTTCATACACTCTCTCCACTAATCTGAGACATATCATAATTCTACTTAGGTCAAGTAGGACTTTCAAGCTTGTAATGTAAGGCTAAAGGCTTGTAATGTAACTTAGCAAACAAAGGATGTAGGAGAGTTAAATATCAAAGAAGCTGAGAGTTCACAAGAAAATGATAAACAAAATGAATCAATAATTTCCAACTCTTCTTGCTCTCCTATTCCAGAAATCAATCAAACCATAACCTTATTCAGCAATTACAACTCAACTCAAGCAAATCCTGCATTTTTTCTTTTTTCTCTTCTTCTTCTCATCTATATACTTTCTTCATCAATTCTTCTCTATTTTTCACAAGATCACTCGACTTTTCACCAATGGTGTCAAAGATTTGATATGAATTTAATTTTTACACCTCAACCACCATTGCTCTTGTGATCTTTCGTCTCTCTTTTTCTTTCAAAATTATTTTCTTTCACTCCTCTTTTGTTTTCACTGCTGCTATTCTTTTCTTTTTCATTTTTTCTCTTCCCATTCTTTCTAGCAGCTTTTGTTTTTCTTTTTTTGTTTTCACTCTCTCTTTTCTCTTTTTTTTTTCTCCAGCTCAACACACTATTGATACATGACTAAAAGTAACGAGTTGTGATCTTTCTCCAAGTATTCTTCCTCACATGCTCCTACATATACTTTTATCTATCAAAAGCATAAAGATTTGGAAAATTATTCAAACACTCAGAAACAAGCAATGGACAAAGTATGATAACGGGTTTTAAAGAAAGAAATCAACAATTTAGGCTCAAAATAGGCACTAGGGATAATATAACAATAGGTAGGCTTGAAAAGCTCGAACTATCCAAAGAAGGCCTATTACTGTCATCCCTAAGTTAAATCATGACTGCCTTTCTTATTTCGCCTTGAGAAATATTCAAGTAAGTTCTAGAATGCTCTATGAATTTTAGTAGAAAAATGGGTTTAAGAATAATGTAAAGCATTTGATCAAGAACTACTTCGTCCAAGTGCGTGCAAAAAGTCATGCATAAGCCATAAATGATCTAGAATATATGCTCTATAATCTATCCTAAAGACATGCATTAAAAATATAGCTTGAAATCTCAAAGAAAATTAGAAAAAAAAATGTTTGAAAATTTTGCTTTGAAAATTTTGCTCCAGAAGGATAAAGTATATGCATCGAAGAATTGTCAATCACATCACTCCCCCACACTTAAACTGGACATTGTCTTCAATGGCCAAATAAATGTAACAAAGACTAAACCATACCATGGGACCAAAAATATAAAAAGGAGAAGAGATAAGAAAAACAAACTTCCATTCATTAGGCAAAGCGTTGTACAAAGGCTGAATTCTTGAAGAACGGGGCATTGGCAAAGTACTTAAAAAGAAAAATACAAAAGAGCACACCATAGCATAAAAACTAGAAAACAAAATAAATCAAAAACAAAAGAAAGAAAAGAGAATAGTATAGAAAAAAGAAGAAATAAAAAACTACGAAAAAGAAAAAAAAATATTAAAAAAGAAAGGAAAAACAAGAGTGCTCGAGAAAATGTAGACAATTATCATCAGTCCTCCTCATCATCATCAGCTGGGGTGGAGATTCTCGCACCACCTTGTTGCCCAAAAGAATGTTGCCTCAATTCGGCCAATTGCTGCTCCATAGTAGCTTGCCGTCTCGCCATGTCATCCATAGTACCTTGCAAGCGTAGGAACATCTCTATTTGCTGGTCGAAGCATCCCAGCATAGTAGTCTCAAAGTCAGTCCGGGGTTGGGACTAAGAACAACTAGCTCGTGCACGTGTTGGTGGTGGTGGGTGCTCTTCCTCCATGGTGGGTGGCCTAACCTGACCAAGATGTCTGACCTCGAAGGGAGTTAGCCACTTCTTCAACTCCTGGCTGTACTTGTACCCACAACTCATCAGAGTTTGTTCAGTCACCATATCGTGCTCAGTGGTAGCCTCCATCAGTTCTCCCTCAAGACTAACACCAAAGTTTTTCAGAATTTTCATTATAACCAAGGGGAAAAATGAAGGCTTTTGTAGAAAGACAGTGATGAACAAAATCCCTAATGGATTGGATGATCATGGGTGCAAGAGGGATATGCAGTGTGTTCATCATCCGATGCAAAATAAAAGTGTCAATAAGTCGGGTCTCATTAAAACCACTAGCACGGAGTACAACATTGAACCTAAACATATAGACTAGAACTCTAAAGTTAGTAGCAAGATTGTTGTTTGAATAGAAACTATTGGCTTGAAAGGCATTGTGCTTATACAACCTTAGTGTGGCTTTAGTCCCGGTAGCATCCCAATTCGGGTCAGAAAGAATTTTTTTATTATTCACGTCTATCCCTTGCCAAGAATCATCGTCAAATACCTAGAGGGGGTTAGCTAATTGATTTTGGGTGATAACAATGGGGATTCCTTTCACTCTCGTTTCAATATGGGGAAGGTGCTTATTGCCCTTATCAACCATATTAGCATAAAAATCCTTGATGGGCACTGGACAATACTTCCCTTTCAGTTGTACTATCAAACCCCATCCTAGCCTTCTAAACATCATTCCCAATTTGAGTGCATGGTCTAGGGTGGGTGCGAAAGTACGTTCAATAATGATTTTATTGGATACTCTCCTATTGTACCATTCCTCACAAGATACATCTGTAAACTCAGAAGGTCTAAGGAACAAAGGATTGACAGATGAAGAAGTTGAGAAAGGAAAATCCCTCGCCCTTTTAGAAGACTGACTTCATGCTCTAGACATGGTATCAAGGAATGAGTGGTGAAAATAGGAAGAGAGAACAATTGAGCTCAAAGACTTCAAACAAGATGTAACTACCCTTTACAAATACACTCCTCAAATCTCACTCAACCCTTAATCAATCTCACAATCCACAAAACCCAAAATCCTTTAATATATATCACACAACAACCAACAATCAATTCAATCACCTCCAATCAATTCAACACAACCTGCAATAATATATGTAAAGTTCACTGTAAAGCAAAAACGTGCTAAATATCCTCAATGCATGCAAGTAGACATGATCATGTGAATGAAGGCATCATCATGGCATTACGTGAAAAATAATGCAAGTTCCATATATATAACCCATATTCTGTTGGGGATATGCCCTAGAGTCAATTTGTACTTATACAATTGTCATTATGTTTTATATAATAATATGAGGCTTTCCTTTCCATGAATAGTGAGTTTTGTTTTGTTGGTCATCAAGTACGTGACTTGATAGTAAAACCCTACAATGAATACAATGACTATTCTAAAACTGTCCCTGATCGATTATTATTATTGGAATAATAATAAATTAAGATTAGTATGTTTGTGACTTGATGGCTATGTTTTACTGGCCATGGATATTTGTGATATCGAGTCAAGACATAAATAAATGTTAAAGAACATTGTATTGGACATGACCCACTGTGAGAGTACTTCATGGAATATGTCATAAGTACTTTCTAGCCATAATAATATTGAAAGTCCTTCGACCTAAATTCATCATAGTTCCTTACTTGATAAATTATATATTTTGACATTGTCTAAAGTTGTCTTTAACCAGATAATAAATTAGACTACTGTTAGATATAGAATAAATCAAGGAGAGGAATATGATTGATTGTGAAGGAATTTGTCCCTCTCAGTTATGGGAGAGATATCCATGGGCCCCTTGATAAGTTAGACTGTTAAAAATGCATGGTCGTGCTCAAATATATCAATCTAAGATATTGATATCATTTGTTTGAACAGTCTACTATGAAATCAAGAAATAATTGATTAAGCTTAATAAGGATGACATGCTCCGTGCCTTATGCTTAATCTGGATATTGTGTGACAAAAGGACTAAATATAAAATTACGGTTTGGTTCAAAGAGATCACCGATCTTCATTTAACCTGGATAGTTATAATGTTTTGCTAGAAACCGCTTATAACTTGTGGGCCATTTAAATACGATTTAGGCACACTGCTAGTGTTAAATGAACCTATAGGGTCACACAATAAGCGAACTTGTTAGGTTATTTTTCTGGTGACCAGGTTCGATGAATCTGGATGATATCCAGATTATAAGAATCTGACTCGGTAAAATAATTAGTTAAATTAAAGAGATAATGACAGAATCTTATCATATCAGTTTTAATTTAATTTGAATTTAAATTAGAATATGATAAGATATTATTAGAGTTGGACTCTAAGAGGTTCGAGGGTTTTTAAGAAAACCCTAGCCGTCTTTTCAATAGTCCAATTTTCGGTTGAGAACATTCGTGCCATTCTCTACCAGAAAAAAAAAAACCTCTCAAACCCTAGGCGCTAGCACTCCTCGGGTATCGAGTGAGTTCGCGGTGTGTATCCGATAGAGGACGTTCACATACTGCAGCGTCTGGTGATTGTTCGGGTTGAACGTACAACAGCGCAACCAGAATCGAAGGATTTCGATTACAGCAACCAGAGGTAATTCTTAAAGCTTAGATCTTCTTAATCGTTTACTTGGGTCCTCGGGAGGGATTCGTAGATGTTTTCCGCGTTTAAGAGTCCACGAATCCTAACAGTGGTATCAGAGCAACTTGCTAAACAATTAGGTTGATTCATCTGTATTAATCGTATTGTTGAATACATGTATAATATGTATATATGAATTTAACGGGTATGTATCAGTATGTTCGCATGATTATGATTTTAGAATACTTAGCATGCAGACTGCCTGAATTAGGTTTAATGTATGCATCTAAGTCGCCTGATCAGACCAGATTAGTTGCAGATTGTCTGTAATTTGGTCTGTTTTAATATGATATAGTATCGTAAGCATGCTATCCGTCGTTCTATATTTGCGAATTGCTTTTATTAATCGGACATGATAATATGTTATCTGTGTAAATATGATTAAAAGAACGCATATTGTCTGTAATATGAATTTTCACGGCGATGGTTATTAAGGGGTCCGAACGTTAATTTGATTAATTTTCGAAAATCGGAAGGCAAAATCTCATTCAATGAGAGTAGGAAAAATCGTTTTTCCTTCCGGGGGCGCTGCCCCCGGAGACCCCCGCAAGGGGCACTGCCCTCTTGACCCCGCCCGCTGACCGGCCAGCGGGACCTCCGCCAGGGGTACTGCCCCTTGGACCCCGCAGGGGCGCTGCCCCTTGACCCCCGCCAGGGGCGTTACCCCTTGGAACCCCAACTAACTGTTCGTTGTGTGTTATTCGTCAATGTTTTTGATTGTAGTTGTGGATTATTTTGAATAGTGCATAGCATGGCCCATTTCATCCCAATGTGATTGGCTGGTTACATTATGGTTGTTTTAAGTTGTAATTTTTTAAATACGGCATGCGTGTCGTTATCCATTGTTGTAAAATTGTACTGTTTTCCTAGAATAGGAATTATTTTAATTTTACTATCCAATGTAAAAGAAGACGGCAGCCGACATTTACAACCAAGGAGGAGTATGCTCAAGGCATTAGAGAATGCTTAAGGAGTTCATATACCTAGATTGACCACCTTGATCTTCACTTTGCTCGTGATGATCAACATAGGTTATGGGCCATGTTATGTCACTTTTATATATGTCTTGCATGCATATATGATATGTTTATTTTCTGCTTACTACAATCCAATCAAATTTTTTTTTTAAGGAAAAAAAAAATTTAAGTGTTAAATGCCTTCCAAAATTAAACATTTGTTATTACTTGGATCATCATATGGTCATTCCTACCAAAGTAGGATGCTTTTGATTATCTGAGTGAGATAAGATGGAAAATAGTTTTCCATATGTTTGATATGGTTTGACTTAACTGGGCTATCAAAATAGTTTTGGGCCTAGGGCATTTTATGAGATATTTTTAGCCGGGACATTTGATGTCTATCTCATTTAAAATCAGAATTTTATTTAATTATAAGATTAAAGCCAAAGCTTACTTATGATTAAAACAAAATATGTTTCCCCACTGCGAAACATCAAAATGTTGAAGTTTCAAAAAGTTTAAATGCTTTTAGTGGGAGTTTTTCGTTAGAGTCTCAAAAATTAATTATTTTGCATATTTTTGTATGTAGATAATGGCAACAAACAGTTGGAATAATTCATTGCGATCCGTGCTTGAGAAAGACAAGCTTAGTGGGACTAATTTTCTTGATTGGGCATGAAACTTAAGAATTGTTCTTAAGCAAGAAAAAAGGCTCTATGTTCTTGAAAATCCTATTCCCCCTGCTCCAGCAAATAACGCCTCAAAAGCTGAAAAAGATGCTTACAGTAAGCACAAAGATGACTCCAACGATGTTACTTGCCTCATGCTAGCAACCATGAACTCTGAACTTCAAAAACAGTTTGAAGAAGCAGAGGCATATGACATGATTGTGCATCTCAAGGAAATGTTCCAAGAGCAAGCACGACAAGAGAGATTTGAAACTCACAAGGCGTTAAATGCATGTAAGATGGTTTCTGGCACCTCGGTAAGTGCTCATGTCCTTAAAATGAAGGGCTATCTAGATCATCTTGATAAGCTTGGTGCTCCTGTTAATCATGACATGGCCACGGATTTGATCTTGGGCTCTTTACCTGCTGAGTATGACCAGTTTGTCATGAATTTTAACATGCATAATATGGAGAAATCCATTACTGAATTGCATGGGATGCTAAAATAAGCTGAACTGAACATTAAGAAGAATACTCCTAGTGTTCTAATGGTTCAAAAAGGGAAAGGCAAAAAGAACAACCAAAAGGGCAAGGTCATGGCTAGTAAGGGTAAGGACAAGTCAAAGTCCAAGTTCAAGCCCAAACCTAAGGCCAAGACACCAAAGGAGGGAGCTTGCCACTATTGTGGAGAACAAGGACATTGGTTAAGAAATTGCAAGCTCTATTTGGAAGAAAAGAAAAAGAAGGACAGTGAGACTGCCGCTTCCGGTATTTATGTTATTGAAATTAATTTATCTACTTCTGATTCATGGGTATTGGATACCGGTTGTGGATCTCACATTTTTGTAAATGTGTAGGGTCTAAAAAGGAGTAGAGCCTTGGTAAAAGGCGAGGTGGACCTACGAGTTGCGAATGGAGCAAAAGTTGCTGCAGTAGCTGTAGGAACTTTTGAATTAATTTTGCCAAGTGGGCTTGTTTTAGAACTGAACAATTGTTTTTATGTTCCTGCTATGAGTAGGAATATTATTTCAGTTTCTTGTTTGGATTTAGAAGGTTTTGAATTTGTTATTAGGAATAACATTTGCTCCATTAATAAAAACGGCATTTTTTATGGAGATGCTTCATTATCGAATGGGCTTTATATTCTAAATCTTCGTGGATCTTCAGACATGTCTATCTATAATATAAATACTAAGAGATTGAAATCCAATGATTTAAATCAGACTTACTTCTGGCATTGTCGTTTGGGCCATATAAATGAGAAACGCATAACAAAGCTTCATATTGATGGGCTTCTAAAATCGTTTGATTTAGAATCTTATAGAACATGTGATTCTTGTTTATTAGGCAAAATGACTAAAGCGCCTTTCAAGAGACAAAATGAAAGGGCAACTGATTTATTGGGCCTAATACATACTGATGTATGTGGACCAATGAATTCACTCGCTAGAGGAGGATTTCAGTACTTCATTACATTTACAGATGATTTCAACAGATATGGCTACCTATATATGATGAAACACAAATCTGAATCGTTCCAGAAATTCAAAGAATTTCAAAATGAAGTACAAAATCAACTTGGCAAAAGTATCAAAACACTTCGATCGGATCGAGGTGGTGAATACTTAAGCCACGAGTTTGACGAGCATCTTAAAAATTGTGGAATTATTTCCCAATTAACTCTACCAGGAACACCTCAATGGAATGATGTATCTGAATGGAGAAATCAGACTTTATTAGATATGGTTCGATCAATGATGAGTTAAACTGATCTTCCAATCTCCTTTTGGGGTTATGCCCTGGAGACTGCTGCATTCATACTAAATCGAGTTCCATCTAAATCGGTTCAGAAAACGCCATATGAGATATGGACTGGGAGACAACCTAGTTTGTTATTTCTGAAGATTTGGGGTTGTGAAGTTTATGTAAAGCGTTTATTATCTGATAAACTTGCACCTAAATCTGATAAATGCATATTTGTGGGGTATCCTAAAGAAACTAAAGGATATCAATTTTATCTCCCAAAAGAAAATAGAGTAATTGTTACTCGAAATGGATTCTTGGAATTTATTTCCAAAAGAATCAGTGGGAGTAAAATACATCTTGATGAGATTCAAGGACCACAGTTAGTGCCCGAACCTCATCAAGATGAGATTCAAGAGCCACAATTAGTGCCTGAACCAAATAATGAATCTCGATTAGATGGCTCACAAGTCCAAGATGAGCCTACATCTATAGAACAAGGACCTCGAAGATCCGATAGGGTTCGTCAACAACTCGAGAGATATGGATTTCTCATCACCGACGATCACAATGTGGAGCTTATGGTCAATGATGAGCCCACTTCCTATCAAGAAGCCATTAAGAGTTCTGACTCTAGAAAATGGTTAGAGGCTATGAAGTCTGAGATGCAATTCATGTATGATAACCAAGTTTGGACTTTGGTTAACCCACCTAAAGGTTCAAAAACCATTGGGTGTAAGTGGGTTTTCAAAAAGAAAACAGACATGGAGGGAAATGTGCATACTTACAAAGCACGACCGTAGCAAAAGGTTATAGACAAACTCATGGTATAGACTATGATGAAACCTTTTCACCAGCTTGTAATGCTTAAATCTATCGAATTCTTCTTGCCATAGCAGCATATTATGACTATGAAATTTGGCAAATGGATGTCAAAACCGCGTTTCTTAATGGAAACTTACTCGAAGATGTGTACATGACACAACCCGAGGGTTTTGATGATCCTTTGAATTCTAATAAAGTGTGCAAGCTTCAAAGATCCATTTATGGATTGAAGCAAGCATCTCGAAGTTGGAATCTTCGTTTTGATGAAGCAATTAAAGAATTTAACTTTATCAAAAATGAAGATGAGCCTTGTGTCTATAAGAAAACAAGTGGGAATGCTATAGTCTTTTTGGTACTTTATGTTGATGATATCTTACTCATTGGAAACGACATCCCAACTCTACAAAGTGTAAAGACATGGTTGGGAAATTGTTTCTCAATGAAAGACTTAGGTGAAGTCGCCTATATTCTAGGTATAAGGATCTATAGAGATAGATCTAGAAAGCTAATTGGACTAAGTCAAAGTGCATACATTGACAAGGTACTCGAAAAGGTTCAAGATGCAAGACTCTAAGAGTGGATTCTTGCCAATTTCACATGGCATTAAGCTCAGCAAAACTCAAAGTCCTTCTACGAAGAATGAAGAAGAGCGCATGAACAAGATACCATACGCTTCCGCTATAGGGTCTATCATGTATGCCATGTTATGTACTCGACCCGATGTATCATATGCATTGAGCATGACAAGCAGGTTCCAGTCAAATCCTGGAGAGGCACACTGGACTGTCGTCAAGAACATACTAAAGTACCTAAGAAGAACTAAAGATATGTTCTTAGTTTATGGAGGACAAGAAGGCGAGCTAGTTGTAAATGGTTACACTGATGCTAGTTTTCAATCCGACATAGATGATTATAGATCGCAATCAGGTTTTCTATTTTGTTTGAATGGAGGTGCTGTAAGTCGGAAAAGTTCAAAGCAAGACACCGTGGCCGATTCTACTACGTAAGTCGAGTATGTAGTCGCCTCAACTGCAGCTAAAGAAGCGATTTGGATTAAAAAGTTTATTACGTAACTAGATGTAGATCCTAGTATTGTGAACCCAGTGAATCTCTATTGTGACAACAGTGGAGCCATTGCACAAGCTAAGGAACCAAGATCACATCAGCGATCCAAATATATATTTAGACGTTTTCATCTCATTCGAGAAATTGTTGATAGAGGAGATGTCAATGTATGCAAGGTGCCAACTGATGACAATGTTGCGGATCCATCGACAAAGCCTCTCCCATCGTCTAAACATGATAGTCATACCGAACAATGGGATTACGGCTTATGCCAAATTGGTCTTAGTGCAAGTGGGAGACTGTTAGGGATATGCCCTAGAGTCAATTTATACTTATACAATTGTCATTATGTTTTATATAATAATATGAGGCTTTCATTTCCATGAATAGTGAGTTTTGTTTTGTTGGTCATCAAGTACGTGACTTGATAGTAAAACCCTACAATGAATACAATGACTATTCTAAAACTCGTCCTCGATCGATTATTATTATTGGAATAATAATAAATTAAGATTAGTATGTTTGTGACTTGATGGCTATGTTTTATCGGCCATGGATATTTGTGATATCGAGTCAAGACATAAATAAATGTTAGACAACATTGTATTGGACATGACCCACTGTGAGAGTACTTCATGGAATATGTCATAAGTACTTTCTAGCCATAATAATATTGAAAGTCCTTCGACCTAAATTCATCATAGTTCCTTACTTGATAAATTATATATTTTGACATTGTCTAAAGTTGTCTTTAACCAGATAATAAATTAGACTACCGTTAGATATAGAATAAATCAAGGAGAGGAATATGATTGATTGTGAAGGAATTTGTCCCTCTCGAGTTATGGGAGAGATATCCATGGGCCCCTTGATAAGTTAGACTGTTAAAAATGCATGGCCGTGCTCAAATATATCAATCTAAGATATTGATATCATTTGTTTGAACAGTCTACTATGAAATCAAGAAATAATTGATTAAGCTTAATAAGGATGACATGCTCCGTGCCTTATGCTTAATCTGGATATCGTGTGACAAAAGGACTAAATATAAAATTATGGTTTGGTTCAAAGAGATCACCGATCTTCATTTAACCTGGATAGTTATAATGTTTTGCTAGAAACCGCTTATAACTTGTGGGCCATTTAAATATGATTTAGGCACACTGCTAGTGTTAAATGAACCTATAGGGTCACATAATAAGCGAACTTGTTTGGTTCTTTTTCTGGTGACCAGGTTCGATGAATCTGGATGATATCCAGATTATAAGAATCTGACTTGGTAAAATAATTAGTTAAATTACCGACATAATGGCAGAATCTTATCATATCAGTTTTAATTTAATTTGAATTTAAATTAGAATATGATAAGATATTATTAGAGTTGGACTCTAAGAGGTTCGAGGGTTTTTAAGAAAACCCTAGTCGTCTTTTCAATAGTCCAATTTTCGGTTGAGAACATTCGTGCCATTCTCTACCAGAAAAAAAAAAACCTCTCAAACCCTAGGCGCTAGCACTCCCCGGGTATCGAGTGAGTTCGCGGTGTGTATCCGATAGAGGACTTTCGCATACTGCAGTGTCTGGTGATTGTTCGGGTTGAACGTACAACAGCGCAACCAGAATCGAAGGATTTCGATTGCAGCAACCAGAGGCAATTCTTAAAGCTTAGATCTTCTTAATCGTTTACTTGGGTCCTCGGGAGGGATTCGTAGATGTTTTCCGCGTTTAGGAGTCCACGAATCCTAACATATTCAACAATCACAAATAGCCACAATTCCACCCTTAGCTATATGCATGGAGCTCCTAATGATCATATGCATGAATTAAGTATCAAATAGTCTTTAACTTCTAATCTAATCCAACTCATGAAGCTCAAGGAGTAATTCATCATTTAAGATAGCATACACAATCCCAATTTTTGGCCAAAATTGTCCCTAAAATTAGAAAACGTCATCTACACCATTTTAACTATAGGAACTGAATAAAAATCATACATTTGTGCTCGTGTATGCATGGGCAAGAAAAAGATGCAAGCTTTTTGCAGAAATCTAAGCTCCTTGCTTACGGATTAAATATGATGTTATTGTGAAAAATGGAAGATTTTGAGATTTTTTATCCATAGGATCAACAAAAGAGAAGTAGATAGATGTTATAGAAGTGTTTAGGAGATGAAAAATATAATTTTGGGAAGTGGGGGATGTGAAGCCGGCACGGGTTAGAGAGACTTTGAGAGGGAGATTGGAGATTCTGAAGAAAAAGTGGCCAAAATGGCCTATAAAAGCGCCTCACCCGACATGAACCAATGCCGGTGCTCGCCATAGCCAGCGCCAGTTCATTCTGTCCAGTTCTCCAATTTTTTTTTTTTTTTTCAAAAAAAAAAAGACACACACAATAATGATGAACCATGCATTGTAATTCATGACAAATAATCAATCAAAACGACAGAAGTAAAAATTGTTTCAATCACAAAACTAAAAGTAAAGTAAAGAAAAAAATGGCTTCAATGCTTTCCACGGCTTTGATCCCATGGATTTTCCTCAGTATTCCCTGGTAATGTCCCAACTTGACGATCTCCCTGTAGTTTAGCTAACTAACCAATTTGGTTCTCCAAATTGCGCATGGAGGCCTCTAAGTTCCTTGTTGTCACATCGACCCCTTGGAACTTAGTCTCCATGGTACTTACCAATTGGCCAATCAACTATTCCAATGGTGGCTTTGAAGGTGCTGCAGTATTGGTCATGGGGTTTTGGTTCCTTTGATTGCCTCCAAAATTGAAAGAGCCTTGCCTATGTTAATTCCCATTGCTCCAAGAGAAATTAGGGTGATTGCTCCAACCAGGATTATAGGTAGAGCTATAAGGGTTGTTGTAACACCCCACTACTTAGGCCCGATAGGGCCGGGGATGTCGCCCCATCTAAAGGATAAGGGGTCTTTATAACTAGGTCACACAATCAAAGTAATAGAATAAAAGAAATACTTAAAACTTAAAACTTATTACAATTCAAGAATTCAAAACAAAACCATAGAAAAAAATTTATTCACTTTCAACTTCCCCAAAGCATTACATAAAAACAGATAACAAAATCTCTTCCAAGGTAGACAACACTAGCTACTCATCCCCGCAGCAGGATTGATCTGAAATCATGGTAAAAAAGGGTGATGAGATAAAATCTCAGTAAGTCCGTGTGTGCTTTGAGTGTTCAGTGAAAACAGTTCATGAATGCAAAGTGTAAAAACTTCATAAGAGAAATACTGGCAAGCAATAAACAATAGTCAAAATTAAGAGTGGCGTTTTGGCTTTTCCAACCATACATGTTCAATAAAATCAATCACTCAAAAGGTGGTCATAGGTTACCACACGTTGGGCCCCCCAACCATACAACGGTCAGAATGCCACACTTGGTGAAGACTGACAAAAGGTAGGTGATCGGCCTACCGGGTAAGATTCTCCTCCTTCTCTACACCCAAACAAAACTAGTTGTCCACTCCGGCAACACACAGTCCACATGACTGATAACTGCTAGCTCGGACCGGCATGACTAAGTAGTACTGACATTTCTCTAAGTTGAGTTTATCTTCTGGAGGTGGCCTCTTGCCAGAAGACTCACTCTTGCTCTTCAAAACTAGTACTACTAGCCTACCCTTGTTGAGTACTCAACGTAATATATATATATCCCACTTGGAAAAATGAATAAAACATTGTACCACTTGTAAATGGCAATTAAGGATTTCCAAAGTCTTTGTCAAAATTAGTTTAGAAACAATCTAGTGTTTGAATAAAATTGCTTGCTGATTTTCAAATAATTGGTTTGACAGAAACAAGAAAGGAAACAGTCCCTAATTGCCTTTACCAAATCAGCGTTCACAAACTTCGGGTTTAACTTGCCATAATAACTTTTTGCAACAACAAGTTTTATGCAGGAGCTTACTTGATCCTTAGCTCGAGATAAAACAAAGGTCTCCAACAGCTGACCTAACCCCGCTTGGGGTAAATATAAGCCATAATTAAACTCAAGCTGAAATTCACTTTCACAAATAAACCTAGCTCAACTTAGTACAACCATGACCCTAGTGTCCCAAGCTTTAAGCTTAGATAAATAAACAAAAAGGTTTATAAAATAAATCTAGCTCGATATTAAATAACTAGAGTTTGGGAAAATAGGTGCAATAAGTGGGAAGTTTAAATCTTGCTAAAAATAAATTAGGGTTTATTTGATTAAGGCTCCTAGGTCATAGATGGTATTATGTAAAATAATAATCTAGTAATAATTAATGGTTAGAAAATAATTGGTAGCTAGAATTAGTTGTAAGTAAATTTTAATAGGTTTTGATTAAAAGCTAATAAATAAATTTTAATAGTATTTATGAACATATATATATATATATATATATATATATAAGACTTACTAAATTAATATTTTACCTATTATGATTATTTATGAAAAAGGCTTTATTTGATATTCTTATTTTACATAATGTCTATATATTTTATTTCTTTAATAAAAGTTATCATTTATTTGACTAAAATATCATTATTTTATAAAAGAGACCAAATCCACATTTTCCTAGGATTTTCAAAATTCACTAGAAGAAGATATAGCAATAATCATTTTATCGATGAAATAAAATTATCTTAGGAACAACAAAGTCATGATCATATTTCTATTGCTAACCATAATCATGAACATACACTCCACACCAATTCATCAAATCATCCAAATCATGAATAAAAGGCATGGATATAAATTTACCAAGGCATCATCAAAACTCTACTAACATAAACATATTCATAGCTTTAACAAAAATACATGAACATAACCCTATTCACCAAAGGTGACATAATCTCTAACATTATTGATCACATAAACCACTCACGACATGAAGAGCATGCAACAAAACCCTAAAATTCCATACAATCATCTAAGATAATCAACTCATGTATCAATTCCCATCTCCATCACATACACACATTTATTCGTGCTTCAATTTCAACTCAACACAACAACACATGCTAAAACCCTAATCATAATCCATCTCCTTCCAATATCATCCTAGAGATATGAATCTAGAATTTAAAGAGGAGTTTGAAGATGCTTACTTGATTGATGACTACCTTTGAGTAGTTTCAAAGGGAACCTAACTCTTAGGAGACTTGATCCACCCAAGAGAGATGAAGAAAATATGGCCATGGTTGAAGTCACCATTTGGCCAAGAGAGAGAGAGAGAGACAGAGAGAGAGAGAGAAAGAGAAAAAGAGAGTTTATTAGTATGTTTATATATACATATATTCATTAGGAGTTGAAGATGAGTGAAGATGGAATCGATTGATCATGCTTACCTTGAAGGTGTTTTTGAGCCTTCACAAAAATACTAGTTTTTTATCCAAATGAGAGGGCTTGATTTCCAAGTTTGATGTTAAAAGTGGGAGGAATGGATTCACAGGAGTGAGTAGGTACAATCTGGAGTTTTTTTTTAAGAAGATTGAAGTGGTTTTGGCGGCCTTAGGCGAGAGAAGGTTAGTAGGTGTTCTTGGTGTTCGTAAAGGTTGAAGAGAATGTTGAGGATTAAGGGAGAGCTGGCCGAAATTCTGTGGGATTAAGGTAGCTGAATTGTTTGAGGGGTTTTGGCAACTGAATTTTCTGGTTTGAAAGGAAAAGGAAAGCTGGTTGTTTGAAATCCAAAAAGAATAATTTAGGGAATCAATTTTGAAAACAAAATATGATAAGAAGATCTTGGTCAATAGAGAGCTTTTGGAAACTCCAATGGCCAGTTGTTTGTCTGTGATTTTTGTTGGAATAAAAGTTGTTTGAAGGAGCTTAATGGTGCCCGAAAATATGGTGCATAATGGTGAAGGGATTTCTGGTTGTTTGAGGAATGATTTATGGTAGTTTACTAAATATGTTTGCTGGAATTTTAGTCTTCAATCAATGGCTTGATTGGAGTAATTGATAGAGATATTTTAGGAGCTTGCAGAAGATTTGAAAAGGTATTTAGAGGTCTTTCAAGGTTGGTTTCCAGCCTTCTTTATGGTGAAAAAACGTGGCTAAGATGCTGGGTGAAAAACTGGAAAAAACAGCTTAGTTTAGGATCACCAAAGCTGCGAAAGTTGTCTAGAAAATGTTTTGGTTTGCACAACATTTGTGCAGTCCGGTTTTGGCCTTATAATTTTAGACTTCAAACTGGTCAAGAGGGCTATTTTTCTGGCAGCATTTGGGAGGGAATGATGGCTTAAAATTTTGACACTTGGACTTAACAAGAAGCTGGAAAAATTTCATATTCCTACATGAACAAGATGAATATACTTAGGTTGGAGTTTGAAAGTTCAACCATGGAGGTTAATTCTCTTGGGAACCTTCCACTACTCCTCCCCATTTTCGGCCAACAAGATGACTTATTCATAGCCATTTTTTGAAACCTAAATCTCACAGAACTTTGCTGAAATTTTATGGAATTAAATTGGATTGAACAAATTAATCAACCTAATTGATTAAGAATTAATAAAAGCTGGGGAATTAAAAAAGGTATGAAACCCTTAGAATTTTTTTGTAGGGCACAAGAGTAGGATTAGGACATTCCTATCATATCTCCCCTAGAACAACACTCCTACTCTTCACTAAACCGAAATATAGCCTTGTAACACCCCCTACTGTGTACCCTAAAAAGGGCGGGGATGTCACCCCGTCCCGAGGACAATGGATCTTTAAAACAAGGTACATAATATAAAGGCAAACCCAAGAAATCAAACTTAGATAAATAAAGGAAAACTCTTGTTACATTAGAAGCATAAAACAACAATTGTCTCTCAAAACATAATGAAAAATAACAAAAGCATCAACTATTTCACATCCCGCCGACTCAACATAATTAAGCTCCTGAAAAAATGATATAAAACAGTGTGAGATTAAATCTCAGTAAGTCCCGTGTGTGCACATGGTACTTTGAACAGTTCGTGTATGTATAGTGAAAATATTTGCAGAAATATTTGACAAGTCATAAATAATTTCTCTTGGCAAGGAGTGGATTTTTCTCATTGTTATACTTTGTACAAAATAAATCATCCACTTGAATAAACAGTAATGGTGCCACACTTTGAGCCCCATGATAAGAAAACAGCCAAGGCACCACACTTTGTGCACCTTGCTTGGACCAAATTACCACACTTTGGGCGTTCTAATCGAAGGTGAGTGTTCAGCCCACCGGGTGAGATACTCCTCCATCTCTACACCCAACAAAACCATCTGGGTGTCCATGCCGGGAAAATAAATGACACCTTACTAAGTACAAATGCTAGCTTAGACTAGCCTGACCAACCAACACTGTCGCCTTTTCAAGCCGAGCTTATCTTCTGGAGGTAGCCTCCTGCCAGAAGACTTACTCTAGCCCTCCAAGACTAGTATTGTTAGCCTACCCTTGTTGAATACTCAACGAACATATCCGTCAATTCCTGTCTCATAATAATAAGTCCATACTTTGGCTTTGTAAAACGTAGTTTTCTTGCAAAAGGAGTTTTCTAAAATGTTTAAGAAAAAGAGCAGTCTTGATAAAGGCATTAGGTTGACAAAACCATTTAGAGCTTAAACGTCCATGTTTACAACCCAAATAATTATAGTTCAATAATAACTTCACAAAGCTTTACAACTTCGACTTGCTATCACAACATTTAACAAAAGTGTTTATGTAAGGATTTACTTGATATGCCTCAGATAAATAAGATAAAATCACAGCTCGCTTCTTTCAAATACCCTTCTGATCTAGAATCACATAATATCATGATTAGGGTCTCAATCATCTCAAGCATGCATTAAACTCATTTGCTCCCATAAAAAATCATGATCCATTATCTAACTTCAAATAAATCACTTAATCCCCAAAGCACATACACCATGACCATATATCCATCAAAGACATGAATAATATATCAAAAAGATCTCGACTTAACCATCAAGATTTACATCCATTATTATCACATCAAATATAGCATCGCTATCTATTGAACATGCTTAATTCATTATTCGACTTAAAATATTCATCCATCCCAACCAAACCCATTCATCATGCTAATATACTCCCATAGACATCATCAATCACATTAAACTTGAATTTCGACATCAAGGGTAAGAATCTCCCTACCTTGCAACCACCGGTCTAACAAGGTCTCAATGTTCCTATGGTGATCGCCACGAGTTTGCTTGAGAAGGAGAGAAAGCTGTCTTCTTTACTTCCTCTTGATTGAAAATTGAGAAAGGAGATGAAATCAGCCTCCATGTGGTGTGGTTCAAGGGAAGGAAAAGAGAAGAGTCAATGAAAGAAAGGAATCAAGAGGTTAAGATTATTTTTGCTTACCTTAGGGTGTGATTGGTTTTGGCTAGGGATTGCTCTTGTGATTTTCAAAAATTGCAGGAGAGTATTTGCTGGAATTTTTGTGTAGTAAGGAGGGAGTGGTCGGCTATCTTGGTTTAGGGTTAGAAGAGGTGGATTTAGAGTTAGAAGTTGTTGCTATAGAGGACTCCTAATGGCTCTAGGTTTCTTTGGCAGTACTGGCGAAAAATTGCAACTTGCTGTACTCTTATTGCTGGCCAAATTTAAGAGGGGTTAAGAGAATAAAATTAGTCTGGAATTGTTCTCCTAGGCTAGTCGAAATAGTGCTCAAGAATAGGGCTGAGCATGTTCAGGTTTTTGGACAAAACAAGAAGGAGTTAGTGCAGCTTTGGTAACCAGAAATTCTGTGCAAAATCTGTGAGCAAAAAAGGGAAAATTCTGGGATGTTTTGGTTGTTGTTCTACAGCAAATCAGAGGGGGAAAATGAGGGTTTCAGGTGCTATAGTTTGGCTTAATCAACAAGGAGTTTTGGTATGTTTTGGAGTGCAGAATTTTTGTGTGATATGGTGTGCAAAGCTGGCTGAAATTTTTTGTGCATAAGCTGGCCGAAATTTTGGAAATTTTAGTGGATAAAATCTGATTTTGTGTTGCTAAAGTGATCTGGTTTGGTGAGAAGTGTTCTAGGTGATTTGAGCTAGGTTTAGAAGAGTTTGATTGCTTTTAGGATTGAAGAATTTTCGTGCAGCTTGTGCATGCACAAGGCTGACCAAAAATTACAAGATAAGAGGAACAAAAATTTGGTTTGTTTAGGATTAGGATAAAGCCTGATTTGCAAGAGAATGTAGGATAAGATTTCCTAGTATTAGAAGAGTTTGTGTTGAGCTAGAACTTCTTCAAAGGTGGTAGTACTAAGTTGGAAAATTTTCCAGATTTTCAGCTAGGGTTCCATGATCAAAGTCACCAAGATATTTAATTAGAAAAATAACAATTTAATTACAGGTATCAATTATAAAATTTGATAAATTAAAATCAAGCTGGAATTTAATTACTCTAGCTAGAATTTTCGAAAATAAAAAAGGATAAAAGCTGGAAATAAAGTTAATCTTTATCCTTATCAAAAGTCCTTGAATTTTAGGAGATAATTATGGAGACTTATTCCTAAGAAGATGGCGCTAAAAATTTAAAAAGGAAAGCTAGGATTTTTGGCCAAGCATGAGGAAATCTAGGAAAGAATTCAAAAAGAAAAGCTAAGATTCGCAAGAGGTAAGATTCGAACTCGGGTCACCAAGGGATAATCAACAAACCTAACCGCTATTCCAAATCAACTCCAATGATAATATTTCTCTAAGAAATTCTTTTCACCCTAATTCTCATCCCTCCATCTCCTCTACTAAACTTCACTTAAAACAACTCTCAAATAATGCAACAACACATTTAAATAATTTAATGCAAGCACAACCTTGAAAATCACATGCACCCATGCAAAAATAATTTTAAGATATTACATGAAATGCGAAATGCTATGCAATGCATGACTTTTTCCCCATAAGTCAATGGTGGTTTTGGGCGGGGTATTACAAGCCTTTCTACACAAAAATAAAATTTAATCATGCTAAAACTCCAATAATGGAATTTGAACTTTAGACCTCAAGGATTAATTCCAAAGCTCTAACCACTAAACCACAACAACTCTTGTTCTTATTTTCTCTCCCAATTATTTTTCCTATTTAATCCTCAAGCTATCTCCCTATATTCACCTCAAGCAAAAATTACTATTTTGCCATTCTTACTCCACATGCTCAAATAAGCCATCTAGGCTACCAATCCAATATCCAAAGAATATAGAATCATATAAAAATATATTTATGCATGCAATAAAACACGATATGCATCCCAACCCCCTTACTCTAAGGTTGGTTTCAACTGGGGTTTCACAGTTGTTACCTAGCCGGACATTACCTGCAAAAGTCGCTTGTTCTGAAGTTTCTTGGAGTAACCCCATATTTTGGCATTCATGATTGGGGTGTCCCTTTCCACAGAAATCACAACTTACGTTTAAAACCTGGCCTTAAGGTATCACCATCTGTTCCATCTTTTGGGTTAAGGCGTTCACCTTAGCTTCTAATGCTGCCACAGCATCCACTTCGTGTACTCCTTGCACACGAGCTCTAGACCTTGTACTTCCTCAAGAATAGTTATTAGAAGCCAAATTTTCAATAAACTCAAATACTTGTTCCGGGGTCTTATGATTGATGGAACCCTCTGCAGAAGAGTCCACCACTTGCCGTGTTGCGAACGTAATACCATTCAAAAAGATAAGCATCTGCATTCCTAGCTCAAATCCATAGTGTGGGCATTTCCTTAGCATCTCCTTAAATCTTTCCTAACTTTCATATAAGGGCTCAGAATCTAATTATTGGAAGGCAAATATCTCGATCCTAAGTTTGGCTATCCTAGCTGGAGGAAAATATTTGGCCAGGAATTTTTCAACCAGGGCATTCCAAGTAGTGATGGAACCGGTAGGTAAAGACTTTAACCAAGATTTGGCTCTATCCCTCAAAGAAAAAGGAAAAAGTCTTAACGTTATGGCATCCTTCGAAACACCATTCATCTTAAAAGTATCACAAATCTTAAGAAAGCTAGCTAAATGAGCATTGAGATTTTCTTCAAGTAGCCCATCGAATTGAACCATGTTTGGAACTATTTGGATAATGTTGGGCTTTATTTCAAAATTATTCGTGTCCACCCTAGGCCTAGTAATACTCGAGCCTATGACTGAGATTGTAGGTTTCACAAAGTCATCCATAACCCTCTTTTTTCCAGCATTGTTGTTTTGAGCACCATCCATTTCGACGATTAAATTCTTTTGGATTGTTCGGCAGATCTTTGTTAGTGTCCTTTCGATTGTTCGGCAGGTCTTTAGCATTGCGAACATAGTTTTCTCAAAGTGATCTTTCAAATGCTTTATTAGAAGAAAGAGGTTATTTGTAGACAAAACTATTTTTTAAGTAAAAAGATTTTTGTATAAACTTTATTTAACAAAATTGACCATCAGGTAGACTGTGCTTGCAACCCAAGTAATTATATGTAACACATTTTCCAATCATATTTGACTAGCAAACAAAACTTTAACTGAAAAATATTTATGTAAGAACTTGCTTGATTTAAGTATTCAGGTATATAATAGATCAACTTGACCTCTAAATCCAAAATGCAAATAGCACTTTCGTCTAAAATAATAATAACTTAAATCTAACATCATTCCATCAAATGTGTGATCAATATTTTCATCTACGACTATGACACCATCTTAACCCAACAACTTAGCATGTATCAAACTCCACTATACACATAACTTATTCTCTTCATGCAAATTAATCCGTTTCTCATAAAAATATGTCATAGCAAGCAATTCTATTCAAAAATATTAATATTGTCTCTCACATAGCAGCTAGTCATCAATAGGCTATAAAATATTGCTATATAATATAAAAGATATGCATAGATCAGATCATTGCTCTCATGGCCATCAAAACATTTAAATCAATCCAAAGATCATTTCTTATGCAACAAATGATATAATAATCTTAGATCCATTAAAAGAAAACCAATACTTGTATAATACATATTCTTAACTTGAGTACATCTAGATCTAATTAAAGCAACCCAATCTAATCTTCTAAATGCACACAAGAATATTTTCATATAAATAAATAGGTGCCATCATTGAAACATTCCTATGTCTTGCATCTAAGGTTTGAGTTTCTGATAGGGGTTAAAATCACCATTCTTTTCCTAGTTATTTGGGAGTGTTTTAAGATATATTTGTTTGTATAACTAGATATATTCCTTTCTATTTAATATTTTGTTGGTAAAAGGTGTTTTTGGAAAATATGTGTAGATTTAAATAAAAATAGAGCAGGAGGTGCACAGAACCAGCATGTACTTGGCGCCATGCCCAGCCAGTGGACCAGGCATCGGGTCCATTCTATCTAGCAGCAGAGATTGAATGAGCTTCAGGGAGTTTTTCAGAACAGACCTGACACCAGGTTTGGCAAGTGTACCTGACGCTAGGTCCATTCTGCTTGCTAAAGAAAAGATGACCAAAAATAGAACAAAATAAAGGAAGAATAGAGTGTACTCGGTGCCAAGTGGGTCGAAGGTACTCGGTGCCAGGTGGGTTCTAAAGGCAAAAATTCTGTATGCGGAAATAGGGCTTATCCAAGAATTTTGATATTTTCCTATTGCTACTTGGCCAAGACTTCCTCAACCATAAAATAGGTATCCAAGAGGCCTACAAAAGTATAAGAGAATACAAGGGTTTGGGATATACAACCAAGAGAGGTGAATTAAAGAGCAAAAAATTCTAATTTTCTCATTGAAGGAGGAATTCACCTAAGCCAATGAGGATTGTTCAAAAGGAGTCTTCAAGGAAGAAGAAAAAGGCTTGTCTATGAGTGCTTTCTTTTCTCTTTCTTTAACAATGATGAATTCAATGTTTTCATTGTAACTTAACAATATTTTAAGATTCATGATTTATGCATTAATTTAACTACTTGATCAATTTTCTCTCATTCTTCATGTTTGATTACTTGATTTAATAGGTTGATAGAATTAGGTTTATGTCTAATAGACTTGGGAAACAAAGTTACATTAAGCTTAATTTAATCAATGCTACATACTTGTTAGATCTTAATGGACTTGGGAAACGAACTTAAGACCAAAGAACCTAAGTAGTTAAAGGTTAGCTAATTTCGCCTAGAGCATAGGGTCGTTGGCTAATTTCATGTCTATAAGGAGTTGTGTTTAATGCATCATTTTGTTATGTTGGTTTGATTAGGAAATCTGCTAATTTAATCAAAGGGTAGTGATTCCATGCATTGGGAAAGAAGTGGAGTCTATATAAGTGAATTCATGACTTGGGAAACTATTGAACTTTACTTTATATTCATGCATGATGTTAAGATGATGATGAATTGATAGAGTTCTTATGTAGGTCATTGTCATGTTTTCTAGGATACTTGTCTAAATTGCGTAAACCTACATCCTTGAGTTGTATATGTTTCTTTTACTTTTTTTTTATTCTTTTCTTACTTTATTTGGGTCAGTTAAATAATAAAATACGAGGGATTAGTGTGTACTTGTTCCTTTGAGGATAGATACTCGTTAGTTCCATGTACTATGATTGTAATGAGTATACTTGCTCACATGTGTATTTTGAAATTAATATTTTAAGTAAAACTTGATCAATGGGTGGACTTAAAATGGATGATTTGATATATCCAAAATTTATGCACCAAGTTTTTGGAGTCGCTGCCGGCGAATAATATTATGAAAGCTTGGACTTTGTTGATTTAACCATATTAATATATTTATATGTAAATATGTAAATATGTTCCTTGTATGACTAGGTGTTCTATGTCTTTTTCTTGTATACTTGTACTTTAATGTCTTTGTATGTTGTAATTCCTAGTAACTTAATTTTTACCTTAGCTTGTGTACCTTAACTAACTAACTTGATTTCATATTATGATATAATACTAACCAGCTATGCTGTATAGGCAAGAAGGCCAATTGGAGCTTGGGACGGTTGCCTAACATATCTCATAGAATGACATCTCAACCATTCGACTCCAATACCTTATAAGGGGTGTTGGAAAAATTTTCCACCCATATAACTAAGCATTTTTCTGAGATAGAAGACACACTATAAAATTTTGAGGTCATGGTTAGAAAATGGAAAGGCAAATTTAATTTGTAACAAATTTAGTGATAGAGTCACCAGTAGGGGTAGAAGTACAACATTTAGTGATAGATTCAGCTGCTATTACACTAATGAGTAGTAAGGAGCTACCCAATCCTAGCATAGAACTAGTACCCTCTAAAGAAGTTAGGCCGAAACGAACCCCTATTGCTGAATCTTTCGAAAAATAGCCTAAAAAACCATATTTTCAGCTACCAATACCCTACCCCACCGCACAACAAAGCAAGAAAAGACACATAATTTGATAATTTTTTGGAAATCTTCAAACAATTGCATATAAATGTTCCACTTAGTGAAGCCTTAGTGCACATGCCCAAATATGCAGAATTTCTCAAAAGCATGCTTGTAAACAAAAAAAAGTTTGGAGGAATTATCCACTGTGGTATTAAATAAAGAATGTTTAGCTATCTTGCATGACCAACGAACAATGCCCCGAAAAGAAAGTGATCCAGGGAGTTTTTCTATTCCTTATCTTTTTGGTACTCTTATATTCTGCAATGTTTTAACTGACCTAGGTGCTAGTATTAATCTGTTACCTTATAAAACTTTTAAAAAGTTAGGCCTAGGTGAACCCACACCCACTAGGATTAGTATTCAACTTGTGGATCGATCAATTAAATATCCTAGAGGAATAATTGAAGATGTCTTGGTTAAAGTGGATAAATTCATATTCCCTGTGAATTTTGTAATTCTTGACATAGATAAAGATTCTAAAGTGCCTTTAATCCTACGTCGACCTTTTTTGGCAACTACTAAAGCTTTAATTGATGTTCATGGAGGAAAACTAACACTTAGGGTTGGGGACGAGGAAGTCATCATAAAAATCCACAAAAGCATGAGACATCCTAGTTCTTGTGATGATTCTTATTTAAGGGTTGATATTCTTGATGAACCTATCTTTAACTTTGTGCAGAATCATTTGTCCAAGATTATATGCAACAACCTATTGCATATTTAGATGATTCAATTGGGGGCCCTAGGGTGGAGAAATTTGAGGAAATAGAAAAATGAAGTTTGGGAATGATGAAGTCATCCATTGAGGAACCACCACCAGAATTGGATTTGAAGTACCTCCCCGAGCACTTAGAATATGCATTTTTGGCAAAAGGTGAAAAACCACCCTTAATCATTACCAAAGACCTTACTTGTGACAAAAAGACCAAAATTGGTAAGTCTATTGGGAAAATATAAGGGAGTGATTGGATGAAAAATTACAAAAATTAAAAGAATTAGCCATTCCTTTTGTACTCATAAAATCTTGTTGGAAGAAAGATCCAAACCCGTAGTGCAACCTCAATGTAGGTTAAACCCAAACACGAGTGATGTGGTAAAATGTGAGGTAAATAAACTCTTAGATTCTGACATCATTTACCCTATTTTTGATAGTATTTAGGTTAGTCCAATATAAGTGGTACCAAAGAAGGGAGGAATGACTGTAAGCCCTAATGAAAAAAATTAGCAGAATCCAACGAGATTGGTAGCCGATTAGAGGGTGTACATTGACTATAGGAAATTGAATGAGGTAACTAGGAAAGACCATTTTCCTCTCCCTTTCATTGACCAATTGTTAGAAAGGTTAGCCAACCATGAGCTTTATTGCTTTTTAGATGGTTTTTTTGGATACTTTAAAATTTCCATAGCACTAGAGGATCAAGAGAAGGCTACCTTTACATGCCCTTTTAGTATTTTTGCATATTGACATATGCATTTTGGTCTTTCCAATGGCCCTGGAACATTTCAAAGATGTATAACGGTTATTTTTGAAGGGCTTGTGGGAGATATCATAGAGATATTTATGAATAATTTCTCTATTTTTGGTAATTCTTTTGATTTATGTCTGACTAATTTAGAAAAGGTCCTCCAATAGTGTGAAAAGACCAACCTTATGCTCAATTGGGAAAAATGTCACTTCATGGTGCAAGAAGGCATAGTATTAGGCCATAAGATTCCAAGAAAATGTATTGAGGTTGATAAGGCCAAAATTAAGACAATTGAGAAACTCCCTCCTCCGACGTCCATGAAGGCAATTTGAAGCTATCTTAGGCATGCAGGTTTTTATAGGAGGTTTATCTTGGATTTTTCAATGATTTCTAATCCCCTTACTTCTTTGCTTGAAAAAGATACTATTTTTTATTTTAATGAAAAATGTCTTGATGCTTTCAATATGCTTAAAATAAAACTGATTAATTCTCCTATTTTAATTGCATCGGATTAGTCTCTTCCTTTTGAACTAATGAGTGATGCAAGTAACTATGCAGTGGGTGTAGTGCTTGGACAAATGAGGAATAAGCACTTTCATCCAATTTACTATGCAAGCAAAACTCTTACGGTGGCACAAGAAAACTACACCACAACGGAGAAAGAATTGCTTGCAATAGTGTTTACTGTTGATAAATTTCATTCTTATCTTGTTTTGTCCAAAGTCATTGTGTATACGGATCATTTCGCCCTTAAGTATCTACTAAATAAGCATGATTCCAAACCAAGATTGATAATATAGGTTTTAGTGTTGCAAGAATTTAACTTGGAGATTAGGGACAAAAGAGAGCAGAAAATTTAGCTGCGAATCACTTGTCTCAGTTGAAGAATCCCAACCTTAGGTTATTACCCGAAGAAGATATCAATGACACCTTCCCGGATGAACAAATTTTACTTATTGATGGTAAGATTTCTCAACTACCCTAGTATGCGGATTTTGCTAATTACTTGGTAGTAGGAATTCTTCCGAACGACTTCAATGTCTAACAAAAGAAAAAATTCCTCTTTGAGGTAAAGTATTACTTTTGGAAAGATCCGTACTTGTTCCGGTGTTGTGCGGATCAAATTATTTGAAGGTGTGTGGATTCCATGGAAAGCATCAATATCTTGAAACATTATCATGAAGGACCCGTAGGAGGCCACTACCAAGCTAACAACCCCACAAGAAAGGTACTCGAGTCCGATTTTTTATTAGCTTACACTCTTGAAGGACTTCACAGGTTTGTTCAAAGTTGTGATAAGTGTCAAGGTACAAGTAACATCTCTAAATCTAATGAGATGCCATTACAAAATTTTCAAGCTTATGAAATTCTTGATTGTTGGGTGGTTGATTTCATGGGTCATTTTTCTAGTTCTTTGGGCAACAAATATATCTTGGTGGTGGTTAAGTATGTATCAAAATGGGTTGAGGTGCAAGCCTTGCCTACTAATGTTACACGGGTTGTTATCAAATTTCTAAAAAAACTGTTCACCTAATTTGGAGTACCCTAGGTACTCATTAGTGATAGGGGAACCCACTTTTGTAATACCAAACTAGCTAAAATTCTCAAACATTTTGGGGTTACTTATTGGGTTGCTACTCCCAATCATCTGCAAACTAGTGGCCAAGTTGAGATGGTCAATAGAGAATTAAAAAGAATCTTAGAAGAGGTGGTCAATCATACATGAAAGGATTGGAGTTTGAAGCTAAATGATACTCTTTGGGCTTATAGGACCACTTTTAAAACTCCTATTGGTACAACCCCCTGTCGCTTAGCGTATGGGAAATCATATCATCTACCGCTAGAAGTTGAACATAGGACTCATTGGGCAATAAAGCTTGTCAATTTTGACCTTCATATTGCAGGTAAAGAAACAATGCTTCAAGTGAATGAGTTGGATGAGTGGCGCAACAATGCCTACTATAATTCGCACATTTACAAGGATAGGATGAAACAGTAGCATGATAGACATATTCATTCATCTAAAGAGTTCGAAGAAGGAGACAGGGTGTTATTATTTAACTCTAGGATTAGACTCTTTTTGGGGAAAATGAAGTCTAGATGGTTGGGACCATATGAGATACACTGGGTTTTACCATTTGGCATTATTGAGGTGTCACACCCCACCAAGGGACTATTTAAGGTTAATGGGAATCATGTGAAACCTTATGTAGGTGACAAACTTAGCCCTCTAAAACATCTCAATGTTACCCTTTCTGATTAATGATTTTTGTAGGTGTCTTTTCGGTTCTTTTCTTTTTTCATCTTGTCTATTTAATTTTCTTTTTCTAGATTTATGTTTTCTTTCTTTTCTTTCTTATCTTTTAGCAGATACTCCTGTAATGATCTCTCATTGAGATAGATTCAACATGATGGCACAACAATGTCATGGAAGTATTTCCTTCAGTTTAGTCTTCTTCTTTCTTCATCTTAGTCTTCTTGGCTTTACTTTTATTCTTTTATCTTTGGCCGTTGAGGATAATGTCCAACTTAAGTGTAGGCAAAAGAATAAAGGTTGAAATATTTTTCAATATGAATTTGATGAATATAGGTGATTTTTGTGATAAATTTTTTCGAGAAAATTTCACTGGTTTAATTGTTAAGCAAGGTTGTAATTCTTTTTCTTACTTGGATATAAGTTTTGTCATTCATTAGGTGGAATTTGATGAAAATTGATTTTATTGGAAAAGATATTTGTCAAGACTTGAGAATTGTGATTAATCTTATTTATGTATTGGTGTTTAAATATTATTTGATGTATCTAGTTGAAATATAGAAGATATGATAAATATGGGAAGAGCTTATTGGCTAACTTTTGTATTATAAGCTTAAATTTTGGTGGTTTGAGTTATGATGAAAAACAAATGTAAGCTGTAAAAAGATCTTTGAGAAGAAAGATTGAGAAAAATATGATTTGAGTTGAGAAAAAAAAAAACAATGAGTGAAAATAACAGTGTTGTTGGTGTGAATTAGAGAAAAGATTCTTATTGATGATCTTTGAAGACCTTTAGTTGAAAAGGGGGTCAATATGGGGAGAAATAGCAAGTGTATTTGGTGCAATTTCTTGAGACTATCCCCAAGGCAAAGAGGCAAGCAAGAGCATAGAAAAATGAATTGTGAAAAAATGATGAGTGATGGCTGTAAAGGGGGCCAATACGGTGTGTAAAGAGAAATCAATGCACTTTAGGCTATCAATTCCCTAAGTCATTGAAAAATATTGGGAGAAAAAAATTTTGAGTGCTTTCCTCACATCATAACTTAAGTGTACAATTTTTGGATTCATAATGCTTGAGTTAGTAGATGGCTTGACCTATGTGATTCATGTTATCTATGTTTTTACTTGAAAAGTGTAATAACTTTCTTAGACTAAGGTATGCACTTGATTAATTTGACTTCAAGAGTTTTGTGATGTCTTGGACAATGTGTCAAAATTTTGAAATTATTTTCAAATGCTATGAATGACAAGGGTTGTATCTTAAGTATGAAAGGAAGATATGATCTTTGCTATAATGAAGTAGCTTTTGGAATGAGAAGAAAACCTTGTGTTGTCTTAATAATTTTTCTTGGATAAAAGTGTTTTGCTTGAGGACAAGCAAATGTTCAAGTATGGGGGTATGCAAGGGGTTAAAATCACTATTCTTTTCCTAGTTTATTTGTGAGTGTTTTAAAATACATTTGTTGTAATAACTAGGCATATTCCTTCCTATTTGATATTTTGCTTGTAAAAGGTGTTTTTGGAAAATATGTGCAGATTGAAGTAAAAATCAAGCAGAAAGTGCACAGAACAAACATGTACTTGGCGCTCGGCTTAGCCAGTGGACCAAGTACCGGGTCCATCCTGTCCAGTAGTAGAGATTGAATGAGCTTCAAGGATTTTTCTAGAACAGACCTGGCTCCAGGTCTGGCAAGTGTACCTGGTGCGGGGTCCATTCTGCTTGCTAAAGAAAAGGTGGCCAAAAGCAGGGCAAAACAGAGTAGAAATAGGGCTTATCACAAGGTAATAGAGCCAAGTACATTGGCTAGGAAGGGTAAAAAGGTAATTTTTCTTGAGGTCAAAATAGGAAGATGACTTGAGGTTTAGATAAGAAGAATATCTGGGTGAGAAAATAAGAATAAGATTTAATGTGGTTAAGTGGTTAGAGCTTTGTGATTTAATCTCTAAGGTCTTAAGTTCAAATCCCATCACTTAAGTTTTATTCATGATTATCTTAGCTATGTTTGAATTTTAGATTTTCTTACATTCCTTAAAGAAAGGAATGTTGTCTTAGGGGAGACATGAAGAGAATGTCATGATCATATAATCATATCCTAAAAAGAATTCTAGAGGAATTCTTGTCCTTTTATTACCTCTAGCATTATCCTAACACCTTCATGATTTAAATAAACCAAAATCCATTAAATTTCTTCTTTTAATTGCAAAAATTCTGTGATAATTCTTTAGCCTTGAATTTCGTTCAAAAATCAGTCTTGAAAGTTAGAGGGTTGTCCGAATATAAGAGAGAAGTTAGGAAGGGTTCCCAAGAGAAATAAATCACCATAGTAGAACCTTCAATCCCACCTTCATGTTATTCATGGTTCTAATGAAGAAAAATCTGGAAATTTTCCAGAATTCTTGGCAGACAAGTTTTTGAAAAATTCAGCCAGGAATCCTAACTATTTGCTGCTAGAAAAATGGTCATTTCATGTGGCTTGAAGACTGAAAATTCTGTGCAAATTTTGGACTGCACAAACTACACAAAACCAGAAAAAATTCATGTACAAATTCGCTGCACACTATGCTGAAATTGAAGTTGTCTTTTGTCATCAATTCAGCTGAAGCACCCTCTGTTTTTCTCCAGAAAGAAGGCTGGAAAATCACCCTTGAATGACCTTCAAACCCTTCTCAAAACCAGCTGCAAATCGGGCTGAAGAAATGCAAAAAAATTTGCACTAAAAATCTTCACCAATTGAAGTCTTGAACAATTTTGAAACCAGAAATAACTTCCCAACCTTATCCCTCTATGCCTAGACCGAAAGACACCTTCAAACCTCTGCATAATGGACCTTGTTTAGCTATGGATTGAACACCATTAACCTGTACACTTACCTTGAGTACTTGGACTCTATGATCACACCTCAAAAACCTCCTAAGATTACTCTATTCAAACTCATTTTGAACTTCAAAAAAATTCCAGAATTCTTTCTTTTTTAAACCACTCTTGTATCAAGCTAGCAAACCAGAATTTCCTCTACCATTATAGACTGCATTTCAGCCAGCAATAAAGCCCGAACAGTCTTCATTTCCTTACCTTAACTTTGATCAGTGCAACCGGCACCATTGAAGAGCAAAGAACCTCTCTTAATCAAACACCATTAGCTAATCTCCTACCTCCAACAACTCCACAATTTTCGCCATTTGAATTTCAAACAAAATCTTATCATTCTCTCTCCTTCTAGTTGAAAACCGAAACTCCTAATCACCCTAGACCATTCGGCCAATAGCTTTTCCAGATTTCGTGAAGCCTTTTCTCTCAATTCTCTCCAAAACAGCAAGAACACACACTACACTTCTTCAAGCTTAAACCTACCCTAAACACCTCCAATCACTCTCAAATACTCCAGATTACTCTTACTTAATCCCTAGTATTCATTTCTGATCTTAATAACACAAAATCAAGCAGAAGAGAATTTTCTATCTGATCAAAATCAGCTTTTTCTTGAAGATCTCAAGAACATCATCAAGGTAAATCAAGAACAACCTTCTTGTTCATCCTCTTCCATTCAATTTTCAATATGCCATTCTAATGCTCTCTCTATCTCTCTCTCCTCCCCCCCCCCAAATGGTTGATCAACCATCAACCATGGCTGTTTTATTTCCTTGGACGACTAAAGGCTCTCAATCGCGTAGACCTTCTTTAGCCTCCATTGAGTGATCGTCTATCAAGTATTTTCCCTTAAAATCCCCCATTTTATTTCTGAATTTATGTCTGTTAGATGTTGATAGGAAGGTTGAATATGAATGGGGGATTGAGTATATGTCTATGGATGAAGGTGATGGGGTTAGGACATGAGGATTAATGTATATGACTAAGCTATATGGATTTTCCTTTTGAATCTATGTATGTTCATCATGATTAATGAAATTTTTGGATGTTTGAAGCATGTTAGATATTATGAAACCAAAGGTGATTAGGCTCTTATGTTCTTATTTTCCATTGAAGCCATGATTGATGATTATGCCTAGAAGGAAATTAGACTTGTGATAGTATGTGATAATTCAAGCATATGTTCATGAATGGATTAGTTTATTATTTGACGTTGGAGAATGTGTTCATGAATCTTTTCTAGCAATAGGAAAATCAGGGTGAAAGAGTATTTTCTTGTTAATTCTAAGTTATTTTTATTAACGAATTTTATTACATTAATTAGAATTACTACTATATTTTTTCTATAAAATTCGAAACTCTAGGAAAATTTGGATTGGAATATTAATTAAAATATTAATATTTTTATTAATCTAATAAATAAAATCTTTTATTAAAAATAATATATACAAATAATAAATCTTTTATATACATAAAATATTAGAATTAATTAATGTCCTTGTTGACGCTAGTTAAAACTTTTATCTATACTCTTAAATATTATTTATAATAAAATTTATCTATTATTTATTAACTAAAACTTAATATAATTCAGTTATTACTAATTATTTATTATCTATTAATTATTAATTAAAAAATTAATTAAGTGTAATTTATTATTTATTTATTTATAATAATTACTATTTACCAATATTATTTAGGACTTAGTATTATTCAATATTTTATTTATTAGCAGTAATACTCAAAATTTATTATTTAAAACCATAACTTATTACTAATTATTTTAGAGGCCCTAGTTATTTTAACTTATTAAGCTGGAATTATTTTCTAAAATACTTTATCATCTAGCCTCAAAGTTTAGGACATTATGGTCATGGTTGAAGCTAGTTGAGCTAGAAATTATTTATGTAAGGCGGGTATAGTTCGAATGTAACCTTATGCCTTTTGTTTACCCCAAGCAAAGCTAGGTTGACCTTGGAGGATTTTTTAGTTCAAGAAAAGCAAAGGATTAGGTAAGCTCGTGCATAGAGTCATTTGAAGACCAAAATTATTGTGGCAAGCTAAATTCAATGTGTATGATCATTCATTTCTAAAGGCAATTAAGGACTATTTTTCCTTTTTATTTTAGTCAAGCAAAACATTTGAAAATTAAACAAGTAGTTTTACTCAAAACGCTAAACTCTTTCTAAAACCCAACTTTGACAAGAATTTTAGAAACCCTTAATTGTTTTTTCAAAGCAAAACATTGTATGATCAATTTTCTCCCAAGTGAGATAAACAATGTTGAGTACTTAATAAGGGTAGACTACTAGGACTAGTCTTTGAAGGGTTAGGGTAAGTCTCTCAGTAGGTGGCCACTTCTGAGGGGTGAGTCCTTCCCAGATGGGATGCTAGTCCAGTAGGTCATACTGGTCCGACCTAGCAAGTTTCAGTCAAGTAGACGGTGTGTTCCCATAGTGGACAACCGGTAAGTTTAGGGTGTAAAGATGGAAGAGTATCTTACCCGGTAGACCGTACACCTACCTTATGTCAGTATGCTCAACGTGTGGCAGTCTGACCAGCAGCATGCTCAACGTGTGTCATTCTAACCATTATAATGTCATAGGGCCCAACGTGTGGTGCCATGGCTACCTCTTTAGGTGGTTGTGTTTATTGTGCATATGTATGTTTGGAAAGCAAAACACCACTCTTCATTTTTAACATTTATTCAATACTTGCCAGCACTTTCTCTTATGAGATTTTTACAACTTGCATACATGAACAGTTTTACCTGAAACACTCAAAGCACACACGGGCTTACTGAGATTTTTATCTCACCACCCTTTTATACCATATTTTTAGGTCAATCCTGCTGTGAAGGTCATTAGCTAGATTGTTACCTATGATTTTGAAGAGTCACTATTTTGCTTATGTATTGCTTTTGAGAGATTGTAGCGAACAATTATTTTTTAATTTGTTCATGTATTGTTGGGTTGTAATAAGTTTAATTTTGAAGTATTTCTTTTATTTTATTTTATGTGATCTAGTTATAAAAACCCCTTATCCTATGGACGGGGCAACATCCCCGGCCCTAATGGGCCTAGGTGGTGGGGTGTTACATAATAGTCTTGGGAAACAAAGTTAGATTAAGCTTAATTTAATCAATTCTATATACTTGTTAGATCTTAATAGACTTGGGAAATGAAGTTAAGAACAAATAACCTAAGTAGTCAAAGGCTAACAAATTTCGCATAGAGCATAGGGCTGTTGGCTAATTTCATATCTATAAGGAATTGTGTTTAATGCATCGTTTGGTTATGTTGGTTTGATTAGAAAATTTGCTATCAAATGATAGTGATTCCATGGATTGGGAAAGAAGTGGAGTCTATATAAGTGAATTCATGACTTGGGAAACGATTGAACTTTACTTTATATTCCTGCATGATGTCAAGATGATGATGAATTGAAAGAGTTGTTAAGTAGGTCATTGCCATGTTTTCTTGGATACTTATTTAAATTACATAAAGCTACATCCTTGAGTTGTCTATGTTTCTTTTGCTTTTCTTTTTATTCTTTTCTTACTTTAATTTGGTTGGTCAAACAATGAAAGATGAATGATTAATGTGTACTTGTTCCTTTAAGGATCGATATTCGTTGATTCTCTGTACTATGCTTACGTTGAGTATAATTGCTCTTATATATTTTTTGGGATTAATGTTTTCAGTAAAACTTGATTAAGTGATGGATTTAAAATGAATGATTTTATATACCCAAAGTTTACGCATCAGTTTCCAATTTACCTTAATATAGGTAAGCCTTGAGTGATCTTGACAAGAGTGTTGATTATCTTTTCAATCCTATGAAGCTATCAACATTGCCTAGGATGCCTAGGCAATCCACTCGACAGCAATGGAGAGATTTCGATCAGGAGAGGGAAAGAAGAGAGAAAAGAATTGATGATAAAAGAAAGAAGTTTTTATTGCCTTTTTATTTTATTTTTGTTTTTTTGAAGAAGCTGAGAGGTACTTTTGAAGGGGAAACTTTCTGTTGCTTAGGTTTGAGAGTGTTTAAATTCTTACCAAGACTTCTTGGCATTTTGATCTTTTATAAGAAACGAGAAAGTGATAGAGAGAAGCACGGTTTCTTGCTTCTATTTGGTGTCGAAAGTGGCCATGTAATGACCAACAAATGACCAAAGGTTGGTCTTTCTTTTAGGTTGTTTTGTGAGTGAGCAAAAGTTGAAAGAAAAAATTGACCAATTGGTGATATATGCAAGAGGACAAAAATGAGAAAGAGTGTGTGTGTGTGTGTGTGTGTGTGTGTGTGTGTGTGTGTGTGTGTGTTTTGGTTGGAAATATTAGTAGGCTAGGTAGGTGTTTCGGCTTTGCTAGAGTATATGTTGGCTAGGTTTTCTCAAAATAATAGGGTAAGATAGGATAAAGATATTGAAATTATTTGATAAAGAACTTCTCTTATCTCTAAATTTTTCTAGTAATTAGAATAAAGTGCTCATAACTAATTTTAATAAATAAAATAGGGTATTAAACCCCTAGTTGATTGCTAGGGTTAAAATTCCCCAAGAAATAATTCAGTATGATATTCTAAATTACCTTAAATAAGTTCAAATAATTAGGAGATATATATATATATATATATATATATATATATATAGATAAAAACCTAATTTCACATAATTATCCTTAGATATTATCTTTATAAGATAATAATATTTAAAATTAAAATTTTGATTTGATAAAATTATTTTAATTTCAAACTCTTAAAGAAGATAATAAGGAAAATAATATTTTTAGCTTAAAGATACTATAAGATATTATTTGGGAACCAAGAGATAGATTTCTAAGTTGATTGAACCTCAAGGTGGCGGCCAAGAGAGAATTTTCAGCAAAGAGGAAGGAAAATGTGAATAAAAAGGATTTAGCAAGAGTTAGGAGTCGGAACTAGGTCATGTAAGAATAACTTCCCAACTAATAATGACTAGACCAAGTAACTATTGTCTCTATATTCCTCGATCAAATTCACTTCTTCCCAATTCTCAACCTCTAACATTACCTACACGAAAATCCTTACTCCAAATAAAACTCTTAGCTAAACTCTTAGGTAATCTAATAGGTAAAGATCTTCCCTACTAACAATCAACCACAAAATATAAAAGCAAATATATTCATTAATACATTTTAGATTTTCATAAACAAACATTAAACACACACACACACACACACACACACACACATGCCTTAAAAAACCATATGCACCATTAGAATACTAGGCCATGCATGCCTTCCCCATAAGCTAAGGGTGGTTTTTGGTCGAGGTATTACAGATTGGACCCTTAACTTATTCTCATGAAGAATAATGGCCAAAAAACTAAAAGAACCTCCACGACCATTTCTAAAATTTGAAAAATAAAAGAAAATTCTCAGTTTGTCTAAAATAAAAAATTATTCACTTTGTCCTCATATCCAAATTGATAATAGCTGACCCTCTCATTATTTATCTATAATATGATTAATTTGGCTCTTAGAAAAATTGGCATAGCTTCTTTGGAAGATTAACAGATTTTCTAAGCTAAGTGTGTTTACCACCACTAATTAACTTTCCTTCAAGGTAATGATCTAGAAGATAACTCCATCATTGGGATGGCCATTTCTTCTTATTTCCTACGGACAAACCTCGCACAACAACCTCTAATGGGAGCTGGCCGATTATAGTACGTGTACTGAATATTAATTTTATCTTTTCCATTAGTAGTAGATCTTTGTGGAATCTCCATTCTATACAAGTTCACTCCTAGGGTGATGTCAGAAGATCTATGATCTCTAATAAGGACTGTGATGGAAGCCGAGGGACTGTTGGAACTGTTCTCTCACTTAGTCTTTTAAAATAAAGGGTTTTTTGAAAAAAAATATCATTTTGAAAATTTCCATTAAGTTTTCTCTTAACCCAAAAATAAAATATCTTATGCATATTTTTTAGTGTATAAAATTTTACCAATAAATTACACAATTAATCAAGTTTTATTTAAAATGCTAACCATTAAAACCATATATACGGGAAAGTATACCCATCGTATAGTATAGGGACTAGCAAGTATCGAATCCACGAGAGCTTAGGCTCTATCTTACTTTACCCAAATCTTTATTATTTAGCCAATAAAATAAGAGGAGAATAAAAAGGAAAATAACTAAAGATAAAAATAGATATAACTTAATGATGTAAATTCATGTAAGTAGATAATTGTCTTGAAAACATAATATTGAATTAATTAGCATTCATCACAATCAATTGTCATCTTGGCATCATGAAGGAACTTAAGTAAAATACAATCATTTCCCAAGTCATGAACTTACTTATGTAGACTCCACTTCTTTCCCAATTCATGAAGTCACTATCCCTTGATTAATTTAGCATATTTCCCATTCAAACCAAAACAACCAAAAGATGCACTAAACTCATACCTTATAAACATGAAATTAGCCAATGACCCTATGCTCTAGGTGAAATTAGCCAATCTTTGATCACTTTAGTTCTTCAATCTTAACTTCTTTTCCCAAGTCCATCAAGATCTAACAAATATGAAATCAATGCAATGAACTTCTAACATCGTTTCTCAAGTCAATTAGAAGAATATGCATCAATAACCAATGATAACAAGTAATCAAATACCAATGACAATAATAGATTGATCAAAAATTCCAATTAACTCAAAATTATAATCTCCAAAATAATATCAAATTACAATCAATGCATTTATAAGCACATCATTGGTCTAGAAAAGTAAACAAAGAATAAAAGATAGAACTCATAGACAAGCCCTTCTTCTTCTCTTGAAAATATCATATGAACAATGCTCCTTTAAGTGGTGATTTTATCTTTGAATAATAAGTAGCTAGCATGGATCCTTCAAATCACACATTTGTCTTATGTTTTTCTTGTTTAAATAGGCTTTTAAGAGGTTAAAATTCATTGTTAAGAGTCTTGGACCCAGAACAAATGGGAAAATACCAAAACTCTTGAAAAATTACCAAATCCGCGAAAGATTGGAAAGTTCGCCGACAATGGTTAGAGTTGAGCCAGGGCCGGCTTGGAGGGTCCTGGCCATGCTCTTGTTAGCTCGATTGTGCTTTGTTTTCGTGCCAAAAAATTCCCCTATTCTAGATCGGGTCGACGCCAGCTTGGTGGGTTATAGCCGGTGCCAGCCATGCACTGACGACGACGGTTTTATCTTTTTTCATCGTTTTCGGCAATAATATTCCAAAACTCTTTTGCAAGGGTAAAATATCAAATATGAAGGTATATGCCTAGTTATTACAACAAATGTATCATAAAACACCCTCAAATAACTAAGAAAATATAGATGAATTTTGCCCCTAACACATACCTCCATACTTGAACTTTTGCTTGTCCTCAAGCAAACAAGAATTAAAACACTAAGCAAATGTCTTAGGACAAAATAACTTTTTCAACTTATCCTTAGCAAATTCATCCATAATAAAGGAATAATCTTCTTCCAACCTTAAATACAAACTTGTCATTCATTTAATCCTTTTAATACCTTTCAAACTCTTATATTAAATCAAATAATCCCAAGGCTATCAATGTTATGTTAAACAAGCTTATATCTAGTACAAGAAAATTATCCTACTCCTCAAGTGAAAACATAAATAACCTAAATCATACAAGTCAAGCTATTTAACCAATTCGAGCATTATAAACTTAAATTTGCACAACTCAAGTTAATGAAATAAGGAAAACATTCAGCTTTCTTTTTCCAATAACTTAAGGAATTCATAGCCTCAAATGAATAGATTTCTTTTCACGCACCGCATTGGCCCCCTCATAGTCATTATCGTTTTTATTTTTCATTATTTTGTCTTTCTTTCTCATCATTTTATCTTTCTTTCCTTACTTTCTTGCCTTTGGGATAGTTTCAAGAGAGTGCACCAAACAATACTTATTACTTCTCTCCATATTAACCCCCTTTTTAGCAAAAGGTCTTCAAAGATTAAAAATAAGAGCATTTTTTTTTTAAAAACTCAATTCTTTTTTTATCATATAGCAAAATCCAACTTAATACACAAGTTTACTTTTTAAAATAAAATCAACCATAACAAATGACAAATCCATATGCAAAGTCAAAAAGAAAATCAAAACTCCATTATAAGCTCCAAATTTCAAACTTGTCAAATTTCTTCAAATTTTCAAAACTTTGTTTCCAAATTTTCATTAGTCTCGATGTGAAACCCCAGCAAAAACTAACCTTAGAGTGAGGGGGTTCGGATACATATCATAATTTTTTGCATGTTTAAATATATTTTTTAAATGATTTTCTATGCTTTGGATTTGATTTTTATTATCTCGAAGGCTTGGTTGTGAGTATTACTTGAGAAGGGCAAACTAGTAATTTTTGCTTGAGGTGGGTAAAGGGAGACAACTTGAGGATTGAATATGGAAATATTTTTTTGGAGGGAAAATAAGAACAAGAGTTGTTGTGGTTTAGTGGTTAGAGCCTTAGAATTAATTCTTGAGGTCTTGGGTTCAAATTCCATCATAGGAGCTTTAGCTTGTTAAATTTTCTTTTTTCTTGGGAAGTATCATTTTCGGCCTTAGTGGTGTTTGGAGTAGGGTAGAGATGTTGTCCTATGAGAGGCATGATAGGAGTCTTCAAATCCTACTCATTTGTTCTGCACAAAATTCCTAAGAGGAATTCATTTCCTCTTGATCCATAATTTTCCTATTTCTCAATTCATTATTTTGTTCAAATTGTTCTAGCCAATTTCTTTCCAGAAATTCCAATGAAGTGCTGTGGCTTTGTAGAATCAAAATATCTTAGTGGAAGACATTTTATAGTCTGAAAATGTGGAGGAGATGTGAAAGATTCCAAGGGGATAAATCTCTTTAGTGAACTTTCTAAAAATTCATTCTAGCTAGGTTCATCTTCCTTCTTGGAATGAACTGAAATTTTCCAGCTTCTTGTGCCTTCAAGTTGTCGAAACTCTTAGCTAATATTCCCTCCTAAATGCTGCCAGAAAAATGGCCTTTTGGATCAGCTTGCAACCTGAATTTCTCTGACCATTTTCGGATTGCACAAAGTTGGTGCAAAACCAAAAAAAATCCCTGGGCAAATCGCAGCTTTGGAGGTCCGAAACCAAGCTGTTTTCTTCCAGTTTTTGTTCAGCACCATAGCTATGTTTTTCTTCCATGAAGAAGGTTGGAAACCAGCCGTGAAAACCCCTGAAACTCCCCTTCAAACTCCCTGTAAACTGGCTGGAAAAGGGCAGCCAAAAACTGCCCAGAAAATTCCAGCAAGTAGCGAAATTCTGTGCAGGAATTTTCCAGCTTTGTTTCCTAATTCTACCCTAGCCGAAACTCCATCCTTCTTCTGCACAAACCACCCTTAAACCTTCATTAACTGAGCTCCATTATCCCCCTCAAGCTTCTGCATGAAAATCCAGTCACGGTTGCCTAAAAGATTTCTAAAAAAAATTCTGCAATCATGCCTTGATTAGGATACCAAAATTCCAGCCACCATGATTTAACAACTTTCCATAAAATATACCCCAAACAACCAGACCTTCCCTTCACCATTACACTCAGTATTTTTAGCCACCTTAAGCCTTCCTCAACCAGCATTCATCTAGTCAAAACACTGCCCAGTAATTCAGCCATGGCAGACTTCCAAAAGCTCTCCCATAATCAAAGGTATTCTTGAATATTTAGTTTCCAAATTTGCTTCCTAAAAATATTCTTCAAGGATTCCAACAACTAGCCTTTCATTTTCCCTTCCAAACCAGAGAATTATCTCCCTAAACCCTACAGAAATTTGGCCAGCCCTAATCCCTATAGAATTTCGGCAACCTCCATCCAAAAACTCTCTATTCCCTTCAACCTTCAAGAACACATAATACACCAACAACACCTATTTCTTCCTTTCACCTAATACCTATCCAAATCACTTCAAACTACTTCTAAAAACTCCAGAATTCATCTACTCACCACCGTGAGTCCATCAACACCATTCTTAACATCAAACTCCAAAATCCAACTTGCTAGTTTGGATAAAAAATCAGAAATTTTGTGAAGGCTCAAGAACACCATCAAGGTTGGTTTGTTCTAACAACTCCATCTTCTCTAATTGTGATCTCTAATGAATATATATATATATATATATATATGAATAAACCCACTAATGGTCTCTCTCTCTCTCTCTCTCTCTCTCTCTCTCTTGGCCGAATCTCTCTCCCCCTTGGCCGGATGGTTTCGTCTCCAATGGTCATGCTTCCTTCACCTTCTTTGGTCGGATTTAGATATCTAGGAGTTGAGACTTATTCAAAACTCCTTCAAGGGAATTCATCAAGCAAGTAAGCTTTCTTTTAATTCTAGATTCATGTCTCTAGGATGATGTTGATAGAATGTGGACTGTGGATAGGATTTGAGTATGTATTGTTGAGATTGAAGCATGAATATATGTATGAATATGAAGGAGATGGGATTTATGCATGGATGGATTATCTTGGTTGATTGTATAATGATTTGAGGTTTAATGCATGCCTCCATGATTAAGTATGCTAGAGATTATGTCACCTTTGGTGACTAGGATTTATATTCATGTTGGATTGTTGAAGCCATGATCATATTTATGCTAGTAAGGGTTAGATCATGTCTTGATAAATTGAGATCTATGCATGTATGCATGATTTGGATGATTTGATGAATTGAAGGATTGTATATGTTCATGATTGTGAATAGCCATAGAAATATGATCATGATCTAGTTGTCCCTAAGCTAATTTTTATTTCATGAATAAAATATTTAATAATATGATTTTGCTAGTAATTTTGAAAAAAAACCCTAGGAATGGTGGATTTGGATTATTATATATATAAAGGATATTTTAGTCAAATAAATAGCAGTTTTGATAGAAAAATAAAATATATCGATATTATATAAAAATAATGAAATCAACTAAAGCCTTTTTTTTTTTTGAAATAATCATAATTAGTAAAATACTTATTATTAAAATTTAACTATTATCTTTTAATCAAAACCTATTAAAACTTATTTATTATTTTCCAAGCAAGGCTCATTAAAATTCATTTTCAACTAACTTAAGTTATCAATTATTTTCTAACAGCTAAACTATTAATAAATCATTATTTTTCCTAAAAACCACCTAAGACTCTTCATCAAATAAACTCTAAATTTTCTTAGCAATATTTAAACCTTTAACTTATTAGTACTTATTTCCCAAAACATTAATTATTTTAAATATCAAATTATCATTAGCCTATAAACCGATTTACTTATTGTTTGGCCTTAAAGCTTGGGACACTAGGGTCATGATAGTAGTAAGTTGAGTTGTTTAAATTGAGAAAGTGAATTTTGGCTTGAGTTTGATTGTGGTTTGTATTTGCCCATGCAGGATTAGGTCAGCAGTTGGAGACCTTTTTATTGTGAGCAAGAATCAGGTAAGCTCCTGCATAAAACCTGATTGATGAAAAGTGTTTAATTATGGCAAGCCAAATGTAGAGAGCATGGACACACACCTTTGTAAAGGCAATTGACGATTGTCTCCTGTCTTATTTCCATCAAACAAATTATTTGAAAACCAATACGCAGATCTATTCAAACTCAAAACTCTTTCTAAAACTGATTTGCCAAAGACTTTGGAAACCCTTAATTGCCATGTTCAAGTGGAACTATGTTTTGTTCATTTTTTTCCCAAGTGGGATATGTTACGTTGAGTACTCAATAAGGGTGGACTACTGGGCTAGTCTTTGAGGGGTTAGGGTAAGTCTCTCAGTAGGTGGCCACCTCTGAGAGGTGAGTTCTTCCCGGATAAGACGACAGTCTAGTAAGTTGTGCCGGTCCGAGCTAGCAGTTTTTATTTCAGTCAAGTGACTGTGTTTTGCCGGAATGGACACCCGGTTGTTGTTTGGGTATAGAGAAGGAAGAGTATCTTGCACAGTAGGCCGATCACTTACTTTTGTCAGTCTGCACAAAGTGTGGCATTCTGACCGGCGGTATGCATAAAGTGTGGCATGCTGACCATCCGATTATGGGGCCCAACGTGTGGTAACCCGTAATCATTTCTTTCGAGTGGTTGATTTTATAAATTATGTATGGCTAGAAATGCCAAAAAACCACTCTTGTTTTTTTACTGATATTTATTACTTGTCAGTGATCTCTTATAAAGAATTTTATACTTTGCATTCACGAACTGTTTTTACTGAACACCCAAAGCACACACGGACATACTGAGATTTCTGTCGCACCACCATTTTACCATGATTTCTGGTAGATCCTGCTGTGGGGATGAGTAGCTAGATTATACCTACTTTGGAAGATTTTCTGATAATTTATTTTTGTGTAATGTTTTGGGGGAGATGAGAGTGGATAAATTTTATTACGGATTTATTTTTGGTATTTTGGGATTTATTCTTGGATTGATATTTATTTTGGGATGTAATAAATTTTAAGTTCAATTATCATTTATATTCCGCTATTTTATTTGTGTGACCTAGTTATAAAGAACCCTTGTCCTTTGGACGGGGCGACATCCCCGGCCCAGGCGGGCCTGGGTTGCGGGGTGTTACACTCGATACCAAGAAAACACCAAGATAATTGATAAAAACTTGGACAAAGAATATCACCAAATCACTCCCCCACACTTAAACTGGGCAATGTCCATATTGTCAAAAAATAAACACAAGAAAGATCTCCAAAGGGACCAAAAATAATAAGGAAGGTAGAAGGTTAAGCAATATTCCCCAAGTACAATGAAGCTCCAAAAGATATCCAAACTTAAAATAAAGAGAAGGGCTTGTCCAAGAGAACTTTATTCAAATTTGCAAAAGAAAACACAAATAAAAGCATAAAGAAAATAATAGCAAAATAAAACATACCAAAATAAAAGAAAATAACCCAAAGAAAAATACTAAAAAGCCTAAGAAAACAAATAAAGACACGACTCATTCCTTCCCCCCATACTTAAAGGTTTCAAAATCATATCTTGAATGCTTTCCCTGTTCGTGCTAATAAAACAAATATTCATGTGCTTCTCATAACAAATGCAAGACTTGTGCTAGTAAAATATTGACCAGTAGTACCAAACAAACACCTAACATAATTCTCAAAATAATGGTAGAATTTAGTTCAAATAAGATATACATTCCATAGGCTTAGTCTTCATACTCTCTCTCTACTAATTTGAGACATATCATCATTCTACTTAGATCAAATAGAACTTTAGTGCTTGTAATGGAAGGCTAGGGGATTGTAATGTAAGGCTAACAAATGAAAAATATAGGATAATCAAAGTACAAAGAGATGAGAGCTTTCAAGAAAGAAGTGATATCAAGATATAACAAAAACACAACTCCAATCTTTCTTGCTCTCAATGCATATAAAAAACCAATACCCTAAATCCTCATACCATGATCAAAGTTCAACTTGCACAAATCTTGTACTCCTTACTAGTACTATTGATGCAAAAATCATCAATCCCTTGCAAAAATCCTTAATATTGTAACAATTTTTAATCCCACTCAACCTAACACGATCTTCTTTTCTTTTACTTTTTCCAAACATTTTTTTCCGTTGCTCGAATTTTTCAGCTTTCAGCTCTTTTTTTTTTCCCCCTTAACTTTTCAATTGCTACTCTTTTTTCTCTTTTCAACTTGTTCTTTTCATCTAGTAGCTTTCTTCTCCTTTGTTTTTTTTTTTCATCTTTATCATTTTTTTTTCAACCAACAAGTTTTCAACAACTTCAAGCATAAAATCTTCAACTTCTACCCCGGCTCCAGTAGCACAACATATAAAACAAGACATAAGGTAATAATTCATGATATTCTTTAGAAATCAGCCTTCTCAAAGGTGTAAAGTCCTTTTTTTTAAAAAAAAAAAAAAAAACCAACCTTGCACCCTTACCCCCCAAAGAGCAATAAAACAATTGGAGCATAAATTAAGCTCTCAGAAAGAGATAATGGGCAAAGTATTTGACTATTTTATAAAATAAATTAACACATTTGGGCTCAAAATAGGCACTAGGGATAGTTTAAAATGTAGGATTGAAAATCTCAAACTATTCAAAGAAGGCCTATGACCATCATCCCTAAGCTAAATCATAAATGCCTTTCTTATTTCGCCTCGAGAGGTATTAAAGTAAGTTCTAGAATGACCATAGAAGTTTTAGTAGAAAAACAGGCTTAAGAAGATTGTAAAGCATTTGTGAAGCACTACAATGGTCCGTGCACGCGCAAAAAGTCATGCATAAGGTATAACATGTAATACCCCGCCCAAAACCACCTTTGACCTATGGGGAAAAATTCATGCATTGCATAGCATCTCGCATTTCATGTGATATCTTCAAATTATTTTTGCATGGGTGCATGTGATTTTCAAGGTTGTGCTAGCATAAAATTATTTAAATGTGTTGTTGCATTACTTAAGAGTTGTTTTAAGTGAAGTTTAGTAGAGAAGATGGAGGGATAAGAATTAGGGTGGAAAGAATTTCCTAGAGAAATATTATCATCGGAGTTGATTTGGAATAGTGGTTGGGTTTGGTGATTTTCCTTGGTGACCCGAGTTCGAATCTTACCTCTTGCGAATCTTAGTTTTCCTTTTGAATTCTTTTCTCTAGATTTCTTCATGCTTTGGCGGAAAAACCCAAGCCATCCTAGTGAATTTCAGTGCCATCATCTAAGGAGATAAGTCTCCATATTTATCTCCTAAATTCAAGAATTTTTTATGAGGATAAAGTTTAATTTTATTTCTAGCTTTTATTCTTTGATTTTCGACAATCCTAGTTAGAATAATTAGATTCCAGCTTGGTTTTAATGTATCAGATTTTGTAATTGATAGTTGGAACTAAATTGTTATTTTTCTAGTTAGATACCTTGTTGATTTTGAACATAGAACCCTAGCTAAAAATCTAGAAACTTTTCCAGCTTAGTGCCGCCACCTTTGAAGGTGTTTTGGCTCAAAACAAACTCTTTCAATACTAGGAAATCTTATCCTAAATTCTTTAGCAAATCAGATTTTATTTCAATCCTAAATCAACTAGGTTTTACTCTCTCTTTTTCCTACAGAATTTCAGCAACCTTGTGCATGCACAAGCTGCACGAAATTCCTGCACTCCTAAGTGCAATCAAACTCTTCAAACCCTAGCTCAAATCACCTAGAACACCCCTCACCAAATCAGATTACTGTGGTGACACAAAATTAGATTTTATCCACCAAAAATTTCAGAATTTTGGCCAACTTCAAACCAAGATTTTCGGCAGCTTCAAACCAGAATTTTCTGCCGGCTTTGCTTAATGCAATGACAAAAAATTCTACACTCCATCCACCACTAAAACTCCCTATTGAATTGGCCAATTTCAATGCCTAAAGAACACATTATTTCCTCTCTGAATTGCTGATAGATTAGCAACCAAAACAGCCTGAATTTTCCCTCTTTTGTTCAGAAATTTTTTGCACAAAAACCACTGCATGTGCACAGGATTTTCGATGACCAAAGGCTATGCAAACTCTTCCTTGATTAGCCAAAAAGACTTGAACACACACATCCTTTTTCTTGAGTAATATTTCGGCTAGCATAAGAGAACAATTCTAGATTATTTTCTCCTCTTAAACCTTCCCAATTTCAGCAGCAAAAAGGGGTACAGCAAGCTGCAATTTTCGCCCTTACTGTCTAAGAAACCTAAAGCCATTAGGAGTCCTTCTTAGCACAACCATCTAACCCTAAATCGAACTTCTCTAACCCTAAATCACAATAGCCGACCACTCCCTCCTTCCTACACGAAAATTCCAGCAAGAACTCTTCTACAATTTTCAAAAAGCCCAAGAGCAATTCCTAGCAAAAAAATCGATCACACCCTAAGGTAAGCAAAAATCATCTCAACCTCTTGAATCCTTTCTTCCGTCAATTCTTCTCTTTTCTTTCCCATGAATCATGCCACCTAAAGGCTGATTTCATCCTCTTTAGCTACCTTCGGACAAAAGAAAGGAAAGAAGGAAGCTTTTCTCTTCTTCTCAAACAAACTCGAGACGATCACCATAGGAGCATCGAGATCTTGATAACCCAGTTATTTCAAGGTAAGGGAATTCTTACCCTTGATGTTGAAGTTAAGGTCTAATGAGATTGATGAGGTCTATGGAAGTATGATAGCATGATATATGTGCTTGGTGGGGATAGATGAATATTTTGAGTCGAGTAATTAATTAAGCATATTCGATGGATAGTAATGCCATAGTTTATTGTGATAATGACGGATGTGAATTATGATGGTCAAGTCAAGACCTTTTTGATATATTAATCATGTCTTGATGGATGTAGGGTCATAGTGTATGAACTTTGAGAAGTAGATAATTTATTTGGAGGTAGATAAGGGATTGTGAATTGTTATGGGAATAAATGAGTTTAATGCATATTTGAATCGATTGAGTCCCTGATCATGTTATTATGTGATTCTAGATCAGGAAGGCATTTGAAAGAAGCAAGCTGTGATTTTATTTTGTTTATCTAAGGCATATCAAATAAGTCCCTACATAAACTCGTTTGGTAAATGTTGTGATGGCAAGTCTATGTGGTAAAGCTTTGTGAAGCTATTGTTAAACTATATTTGCTTGGGTTGTAAACGTGAATATTTACTCTTTTACTGATTTTGTCAAACTAACGATTTTATCAAGAACACTATTCTTTCTCCTAAATTTTTAGAAAACACTTCTAAAGAAAACCACGTTTTACAAAGCCAAGATATGGAAATATTTTGAATCAGGAATTGACGGATATGTTCGTTGAATACTCAATAAGGGTAGGCTAACAATACTAGTCTTGGAGGGCTTGAGTAAGTCTTCTGGCAGGAGGCCACCTCCAGAAGATAAGCTCGGCTTGAAAAGGCGACAGTGTTGGTTGGTTAGGCCGGTCTGAGCCAGCATTTGTACCTGCTAAGGTATTATTTATTTTTTCGGAATAGACACCCGGATGGTTTTGTTGGGTGTAGAGAAAGAGGAGTATCTCACCCGGTGGGCTATACACTCACCTTGATCAGAATGCCCAACGTGTGGTAATCTGGTCCAGGCATAGTGCACAAAGTGTGGTGCCTTGTCCTCATGGAGCCCAACGTGTGGTGACATGACTGTTTATTCGAGTGGATGATTTATTTTGTATGAAGTGTGACAATGAGAAAAATCCACTCCTTGCAAAGAGAAAATTATTTATGACTTGCCGAATATTTCTACAAATGTTTTTCACTATGCATAGACGAACTGTTCAAAGTACCATGTACACACACAGGACTTACTGAGATTTAATCTCATACTGTTTTATATCATGTTTTCAGGAGATAGATTATGCTAAGCAAGCGGGGCATGTGATAGTTGAAGCTTTTGTTATTTCTTTCCATTGTGTCCTAGGAGACAATTGTTGGTTCAAGTTTCTGATCGGATATTTGTTTTTGTTTAGTTTTGCTCGTGTTTGAGCCGATGTAATAAGAGTTTCCGTTATTTATCTAAACTTGATTTCTTTGGTTGTCTTTACATTTTTATACCTCGTATTAAAGACCCCTTGTCCTCCGGGACGGGCGACATCCCCGCCCTTTTTGGGTACGTAGTAGTGGGGTGTTACATAACAAGTATAGAACCATGCTTTATCAACCAAAACAGAGACATGTACTAAAATAGATCTTAGATGAAATCATATACAAATATTTGAAGGGAAAGACACATAACAAAAACAAAAATAAAAAACAAAGACACAAACTCTTTCCACTCAACATGCTTCCTCATCAAACCTTTGGAAAATAAATTAATGCCCAATTGAGAAAGTAGGAATGACCAATGTAAAGAGAATGAAGATTTTTGAAAAAGGTCATGTTCAGGAAAAGAACTTTTCTCAGCAAAGCACAAAACATAAACCTCATTCTCTAACATGTTTTTAGACTCACAAAGGTTTTGTTCAATATAAGAATGCACATAGTATCTAAAGAATGCATCAGACTTGAAATCACCGTTTAACCCTTCAAAAGATTTGTCACAATAAAAACTCCCCTTAAAAATTAGCAATTGAGTTATTAAAGATGGGATCAAGAAATCATTACTTTTCACCACATCTACAAATACTAAGTAACTTCCCTAAAATTGGAGTGAATGGTAGAATTTGTCAAAATCCTTCAAGGAGTTCTTATGATATAGCATTGAAAGATCTAACTCCTTGGGGGCATGTTAAACTCCGTACATTATAATTGGGACCATTGTTCTCCAGGAATTGAGAGGAACCTAAGGAATCATGTGACAAAGAAAGATTAGAATTATTAGCACATAGAGGAGAGCCGAATACCTCCCTTTCCACATTGGCCAATTATTCTTCATATCCTCTCTTCTTTCCTTGGGGATTCTCTTGTTCAAATGTATAGGCCTTTATGGCATCTTCAACCAACTTGGCTAGTTGTGTTTTTTCAGAGCTCATTCGTCGGGATGCTTCTTTGTACCCCCTAATAGACATGGTTGTATTAGCAATAAAAGATTGGATTGAAGCTTCAAGTGATGTCTCACTAAAAGCAGCAATGGGAGCTTACAACCTTGCTAACATATCATCGTTATAACTCATTTGACATTGTACCGATGAATAATTGTCCATGATGATGTTTTGAATCTCACACTCAAAGAAAAATGAAAATCAAATTGAAAATAAAAATAAAAAAAACAAAAATAATGGAAAATAAAGAAAAGAAAAATACACAAATTAGAAATATTCACAAACTACCTCAACACAAAAGTTAGTGATATCTACAAATACAACAAAGGCTAAATCAACAAGAATCAAGTGTTTCCGATAGTGCCCATCCCTGACAACGGCGCCAAAAATTTGATGCATGTTTTTTAGCATAGAAAATATTACCAACAAATTATACAATTAATCAAGTTTTAATTAAAATGCCAACCACTAAAACCACACATACAGGCAAGTATACCCATCATATAGTATAGGCACTAGTAAATATTGAATCTACGAGAACTTAGGCTCCCACCTTACTTTACCCAAATCTTTATTATTTAGCCAATAAAATAAGAGGAGAATAACAAGGAAAATAACTAAAGATAAAAATAGATATAACTCAAGGACGCAAATTCATGCAACTAGATAATTATCTTGGAAACATAATATTGAATCAATTAGCATTCATTACAATCAATTGTTATCTTGGCATCATGAAGGCATTTAAGTAAAATACAATTGTTTCCCAAGTCATGAACTTACCTATGTAGACTCCACTTTTTTTCCCAATCCATAAAATCACTATCCCTTGATTAATTTAGCAAATATTCCAATCAAACCAAAGCAATGAAAAGATGTACTAAACTCATATCTTATAAACATGAAATTAGCCAATGACCCTATGTTCTAGGTGAAATCATCCAATCTTTGATCACTTTAATTCTTTAATCTTAACTTCATTTCCCAAGTCCATTAAGATCTAACAAATATGAAATCAATGCAATGAACCTCTAACATCTTTTCTCATGTCAATTAGACGAAAACACATTAATAACTATTGATAGCAAATAATCAAATACCAAGGACAACAATAGATTGATTAAAAATTCCAATTAACTCAAAATCATAATCTCCAAAATAATATCCAATTACAATCCAAACATTAAGTACATCATTGTTCTAAAAAAATAAACAAAGGATAAAAGATAGAACTCATAGACAAGCGATTCTTCTTCTCTTGAAAACCTCATTTGAGTGGTGATTTTGTCTTTGAATAATAAGTAGCTAGCTTGGATTCTTCAAATTACACATTTGTCTTATGTTTTTCTTGTTTAAATAGGCTTCTAAGAGAGTGAATTCATTCCATAAGAGTTATGGGCAAAGTAGAGAGTGAAAAATACCCAAACTCTTAGAAAATTACCAAATCCGCGCTAGATTGGAAAGCTTGCCGACATTGGCCAGAATGGAGTGGGCGCCGGCTTGGAGGGTCACTGCCCATGCACGACTCTAGTCGGAACAGTCGTGCTATATTTTCTTGCTAACAAAATCCCTCGTTCCAGATCTAGAGCTGCGCCGACTTCATGGGTCATGGCTGGTGCCCGTGTACTGATGGCGACAGTTTTGTCATTTTTTCATCGTTTTTTGCAATAAAATTTCTAAACGCCTTTCCAAGGATATAATATCAAATATGAAGGTATATGCCTAGGTATTACAATAAATGTATCACAAACACCCTCAAATAAGTAGGAAAATATAGATGAATTTTATCCCTATCAATATCTTACCCCATTAAATCTCTATGACAAGGTTAATACTCTTTCAGAGATTTTCCATATATTAATTTTATTCAAGTTAAAAGCTTAATGATTTCAAATAGATTTCTATTAAAACTATCTTCAGACTTTGGTTTCTAGTTTTGTGATAAAAATGATAAAACTGTTTTAAATAAAAATAATTAAATTGGTTTCCATTAACTTACAAAATATCTAAATCGATTTATTATCTATGTCAAGGATACAAAACCTTTAAAAGAATAATTAAGGAATAATTTTGTTCCAAGCTAATAAACATAATTAATTAAAAAAATGTTTTCCCTTATCAATTTATTTTTCAAGACTTTGGTCTTAAAAAACATGCACTTAGGCTGACCCAAAAAGTAAATAGCATGATAAAAAACATTAAACATTTTTCATTCATTTTCTATCATTTTAAAACCTAAGTGATCATATAATTGGATTAAACACATTAATTCAATCTAATTAATGGTCTTGTTTAATCGTAGTCCCTTTACTACTTTTTGCATGCAAAATATTTCAAAAATATAACTATTGCATAAACATAACCTCGTGTGATATGGGATCAAAAATAAATAAAAATTATAGAGGAAATTATCCTTTAGGAGACTTACAGCTAACCTGGCGAAAAATGATCCGACTCACTAAAAAAAAAAAAATCGAACTATAGCCCGCTCCAAAAGAGCAAGCCATAGGTGGCTTGCTTTTAGTCGTGCATGGCTTACATTAAGGCAAGCTACAGTAGGCTTTGAGCAAGCCATGCCTGGCCTACACAAGGGTAAGCCATGGTCGGCTTTCACAAAGCCTTTAGTGGCTTAGCCCAATTTCCTTCTTAGCCACGGCTAGCTTTTATTAAGCCCTACTTGGCTTTGCTCTGAATTCCTCCATTTTTCTTCATCTTCTTCATCTAGAACTCCATCCAGGCTTTGCTAATTTACAAAAACCACAACAAAGATTGAATCTAATTTTGTAAATACACAACTACATATGCCTTAATTACAGGCTTTACACGAAAACTATGAAAGCCATTAGCTACAAAGCCTTATGTCTTAACACGCGAGACTTACACAAGATCTACCTATATTATAAAAACGAGAAGGATGACAATTTAGAAGAAAATCAATCTGGCCAGTTTTATTAAAGCCTAGCATACATCCTATGTTTGCCAACAGCATAAGATCTGATTCCACATAAAAGTGGATTGAGCAAACATAAAGTACACAGACGTCATAGAAGCAAATGTAAATATGCAATAGAAGGCTTTTTTTGATTTTACAATACCTCTGCGTTTAGGTTGCAGTTATGTTTGCTTAGCCTATGAAGAAGAACTGGCTTCAACCACAGAGGTATGCTTAAATGTTTTTGGTGAAAAGCCTGCAAGTTTTCTGCTCCTACACATGAACATGAATGCTTGGCCTTTCAGAATATCACCATTGCCCAACACTAGCAAGTGAACGCCAAAGACCACGAAAAACATTCAAGCAAACCTCTATGGTTGAAGCCAATTCTTCTTCATGCTAAGGGAACTTTGGTCTTTCTTCCTTGATCGTCTACTAGTAAGCAATATAAAGGAGAGAACTCTCTGTGTTTTTTCCATGATCACAAGACCAAGAAAAACTAGAGACCCACAAAACAAGAGTATGGAAAGTACTTATAAGGCTACTTAGAGAAAGAGTTTTTCACTAACGCAAAAACTAAAACCTCTGGGAAGAGCCTTAGCCAAATGATCAGATCGTGTTTAAAACAAAACCTATTGACATCATATATATGTTATCTTCGGGATTTAAATCCCTAACAAACCTTAACCAGCCACCCCAAAGTCCAACTGAGTTGAGGCTTAAGTTTGGACTCTTGGTTAGACTATTGGGTTAGACTAGAAATATTTACTTAAGCCTTGACATTTAATAGCCCATAAATAAATAATTTAATTAACCCAAAATAAATTCTCTAGCCTCTTCCTAGTTTATACCCAAGCTAATACTAATTATCTAATTTGGATTTTGCCCTAAATAATTTATTAATCCACTGTACAAAGAAATTAATTATACTCTCTTTTGGGCTTTTTATTTTATTCTAACCCAATAATAAAATTAGACTACTTGAATAAAATAAATTGCTCTTTTTGAAAGACCAATTCCTTAGCCTAAAATTAATTAGGACTTATGGGCTATCTTGATGACCAAAAGACACATTGTGTTTGACTACTAAAATGACAAAAATACCCTTGCAATAAAAATTGTTATATTTTTCATTTATTTCCTATTATCACCATAAGAAAATATTAACCCCAAGGATAATGTTGCGTGTAGCATTGTCTTCAATCTATAAGTGTCATGACTAAACTATCCCTCTACATAATGCCATTTATTTTGAGAGGAAATAGTGTACTAACACCACTCTAAATAATATCTACCATTCTTAAACTTCTAGTCTATTGGTCCACGACTACCTAGAATGTTTCTGCTTTAATAGGGAGTTATCCTAAAGCAGACATCCAAATCATATTTCAAGAGCCCTAAATCTCTAGATAATTTGGACGGTCGCAAAAGGAAATATCTCTAATAGGAGCATATAAACTATCTTGTATGAATCTGTCTGAATTAACTGGTCACAACTACAAAACAAACAAGTATATTGGCCCTATAACAGAACCTTACCTACAATATATCAAAGTATATGCTCTGAGCTTCACTAGAACACTAACTTATACTTAAGTCGTATGGTATTAGTCCACATTGTAGCTGTAATAGTCTGTATTTCTATTATTTTAGTATTTTGAAAAACTATTACTATGGGTCTTCTTCTACGTACACCAAATATGCTTATACTATGAAGTGAGTGGACTACTCACTAGCTAAAGCTAAGCCATTCCTTATTTACAATTCATAGTATAATAACCATAAACCTAATGAGATACTCATTCTCATTATTTGGTTAAGAACTACCTTTTATGTGTTGAGTAACTTATAATCCATACCTTACTGTGAAAGACTTCCATTCACATGAATTATTTACTTAGACATAATAGATCCTTTCTAACAAGACTGTGCAAAACAAAATAAAGGAAAATTACACAAATAAATTTGAGAATAAAAAAACTTCTATTTATTACATTGAATTTACATCAGATATATAGTTCGAAGGTATACATTCTAACATATATACATGCATAAACACACACACACACACACATGTGTGTGTGTGTGTATACATACATATATATACATATTTATATTTATGTCTATATATATTTGTGTATATATACACATATAAATGTATGTATATATATAACTCATATATATATAATATATATAAACACACATATATGTTTGTATATATGCATAGATATAAATGTATATACACACACATATAGGTGTGTGTATATTATATATATATATATATATATATATAAACACACACACATGCATATATATATGTGTGTGTGTGTTGTGTGTTGTGCATTTATATATATATATATATATATATATATATATTTGTAGGTGTAATATATATATGAATGTATAAATATAAATATATACATATACTGTAAATACTTAAAAATTTAGGGACTTGTTACAAATTTTTTAGAGATTATATTATAAATATTTTAAAATTTAGGGAGCAATTTGTAAATTTTATAGTCATTTTGCAGTTTTACAAAATTTAAGGAGTAATGTGCAAATGTTTGGATCATATTCTAAATGTTTAAAAATTTAGGGACAAATTTATAAAATTTTGGTTGTTGGTTTGTAATTGTACAAAATTGAAAGATCAATTTGAAAAATTTTTTAGGTCTTGTTGTAAATATTTAAAAATTTAAGGACGGGTATTAGTTAGGAAATACAAATTTTGTCGGTAAAGATAATAATGATGAAAGTTCATATTTTTAGTTTGGAAATGAATTTTTGTCACTAATGATGCAGCATCAGTGAGGAAAATCTAGCTAGAAAATGAATTTTTATCGTTGATGTTGTATCATGAGTGAGAAAATTTAAATTTTCCTTAATAATACACTTATTATTAGTTAAAGCCATCACTTTTAGTTAGAAAATAAAATTATTGTTGCTAAAGGTCGTAATCAGTAGAGACAAAAACTTTTTGTTACTAAAGAAAAATTTTCCTCACTAAAATGTCCTTTTAGTGACAAATTTTCTTTTTCTAGATAAAGTTTTGTCGCCAATTTATCATTTTCTTATATTGAAATACCAAACACCAGACACCAAATTTAATAAAACCAATCCACGACTCATCAACTCAACAAAACCAACCAAATACATCACCCATTCTTCTCAATATAATTCCACCTACAATGGCAGAATAATAGAAATGTTCAAAAATTCCAACAATAAATACAATCCCAATAATAGCACAAAATAGCTAAAAAAATTCACCCTAATATAGCATAAACTCATAAATTCAGAAAAAATTGTTAAAGGAAGTTCTTTAACATAAATATCAACCAAATGACATCACAAGAATTTGTTGAGAAATTCTAAACCACTAAAAACAAAAAATTAAAATATGATAAAACTCTTCCAACAAAATTAAATAAAAATACAAAAAAAAAATTAGCACCACAATGTTCTCTACTTTGTGAACATCACAATTTTGCAAAGTGTTTGAGAAGAAATCCAAGGAAAATACGTGAATTTATAGGTTTGAAGTTAAGAACACTAGTGGTTTTTAAAGAAAAACCAACCATACGAATTGAAGAAAAATATTTGAATGCAAGGATTTGGCAAAAAAAAAAAAAAAAAAAAGTGTTCGGATGGTGGAAAGAGGCTGATAGGGGTTGGATATGGGTAACTAACACTGAGGAAGAGTAATGGAGGATGAAATTTGGTGGAGAAGTGAAAAGAACAGCCTTTAGCTATTCAGTTTTTAAAGACCTCCAACAAGGGCCGGCACCAAGTTTTTTTGCCTGGGCAAAACTATTTTAATAAATAACTAAAACAAAATTAGAAGTAAAACTAAATGCAAAAATTAGATGGAATTGAAAACAAAATTGTATAAAAACAAAGTCAATAATCAAATAAAGCAATAAAATTTCATCTCTTTCCATGATCATGTTCTCGTGAATTATTCTCCATATTTCTAGGCAAAGATCCTGCTTGTTGTTCCCTCGGAAGTTCGGCTAATTGGCTAATTTGATTCTCCGAATTATGATAGAAGCCTCTTGATTTCTCATTAACACTTCTACTATTTGAAAGCACAAATTTGTTGAACTTACCAACTTGGACACCAACTCCTTAAATGAAGGCTTAGGTAGATTTGTAGATTAAGCATTATATGGAAGAGAAGGTTGGGACCTTTGAGCTCTATTAAGTTAAAAGCCATGTAGCTCTGCTGGTTTAGATTATCGTGGATTACTCCATGAGAAAATGAGACGGTTATTCCAGCCTGGGTTGTGAGTATTTCCATATGGATTATTTTCTAGTCACCCATTACTAAAATAGGTAACTAGATCCAAAGATGAATCTTAAGATGAACTTACATTTTGGTACTCATGATTAAGGTGTTCTTCACCATAGAAATTATAATTGACATTTATAACTTGCCCTTGAGGAAAGGCTATAGTTGATTTGTAAAACCCCACCTAAAACTACCCTTAGAATAGGCAAAATGCTTGCATTTCATGGCAATTCGTATGAGCATATGAATTTTCATAATATACTATTATGTGTTTTATGTTGATTATAAGTGTTCTTGTTGTGTGATTGAGATGATTAGGATATTTTATTTTATGTAGAAAGGATTTTAGGTTATGGCTTTGGGAATTAGAAAGAATACAAATCTTTGGAAGTATGCGAGAAAAGAATTATTTTGGAAAGATAACAACACAAGAGTTTTTGTGGTTATATGGTTAGAGCTTGGTGAATAATTGCTTACAACTTGAGTTCAAGTTACATTGGTAGCAAGAATATTTTGATTTTTATCTTTCCTACATCTTAGACCAATTATTACCACTTAACCATTATTTGAATATCTTCTTACATTCCTTGGATATACAAGTCATGTCCTAAAGAGGTTTAAAAATTAGATTCTCCAAACTTTTTTATTCTTGTCCTAAGGGGAATCATGCCTTCCTATCTTTATGCTTGTGTTTTAATTAGTTTGAATTTAAATCCTCTTCCTCTTTTTGAATTCTCCTACTCTCATGCTCCTGTTTTAAAATTTTAAGTGGGTTATTTATTCCAAAATTCCAGCCTTGCTTGAGCTAGTGTTGGCCGAAACATATGAGTATTAGGGGGAGGAACTCCTTGAAATTCGAGAGACCAAAGTTTGAATTGATTATATTACTAAAACCTTATATTTTCCTCCTAAGAAATTTCATCCTTTTGATCTCGTTTTAGCTTGGAAGTTGGAAAATATCTTTGTTCATTCCATTCATTACCATGTGATAAAAAATGCTCACAGCAAACATCTACTCTTTTATTTGGAATCAACTTTCATTAATTTGTGCAAAACATTAAAGCTTGTTCTCTTCTTGTTTTTGCATAAAATTGTAGCTTTCAAATCTTGATATATATGCACAAGAAAATACCAGGTAAACCTTACCGAAAAATAGCTTGCATTCAGATCTTCCCTAGCAAGCACAAAGCTTCGCTCAAAGTCCATTCTTCCTTTCTTTTAGCTTTCGTTCCTACAATGTTTTAGCCAACCAAGACATCTGATCCCTCCTTCATCAACATAGTAGCCGACCAAAGTACATCATTGCAGCACCTTCAACTCTCGTAAGTTCCAACAACAAATTTTCTATTCAAACTCTTTTAAATTCAAATATAAAATAATAACAACTTCTAACAATTTCTCTACCTATTTCAACTATTCATAACCAGATTTTCAACTTCAATGCATCGTCATACAATTTAAAATTTTCTTTCTTCTTATTTCTCTCTTCTCTTGGCCTCTTTAAACCTCCAAGCTGATCAAAACACTTCACCATTTCTTTCCCACCATTAAAGTCGAGCAACCTCTATGGTTGTACCTCAACCATCTCCTATATTTCCTCAATTCAAACAGCTTTAAATTTGTGAACAAAATGCTAGGAAACTCCTATAATCTTTTAGCAATTATAACCTCTATTACTTATATTTGGTCCCAAAGAAAACCGAGAGCCTACAACTCTATTCTCTAGGTTCATTATTCATTCCCGCCCTCAACTTTTCATCATTTCTCCATGGCAGTCGAAGTTACCTCCATACTATCACATTAAACTTCTCCTGACTTTCTGCCATAGCTTTTCTATTCTAGCCTTTGAAATTAAAATTTTGAATCCCAGCAAATCCCAGAACTACTCATAAATATGGTTCACTATAAGCAAGCTACACAAGAAGACTGCACTAGTCTTCTTTAAGGCCGAACAACCTTCCTCCCTATTTCATTTTCATTTATTCACCTACCCTTTTCAACCTTTGTCATCATTTCACCATTATTTAACCTTTATTATTCTCTCAACCATTCTTTCAATTTTCAAATTCAAAAACCCTCCATTAGCTCCTAGAAACTCGCCAATACTTTTATAGCAATCAGAAAACCTTTATTAAACCTCCTTTACTCGATCACTCTCATTTACATACACAAGACTCACATAAACACACAAGCTTTGTATCCTCTATTATACATTTCCCTGAAACTACTAAGATGATAGGAATTATCCCCAGCATTGTGGCTCAACCAAGAAGAAGGACCAACGGCTAAGACACTACCAAAGGAACCTTAGGAAATCTCAAAATTCAAGGTGTTTCAAGGAGCTCTTATTAGGGCCTAAATTTACCTATATTTTCCTAGTAATTTGAGTTGAATTGGAATTGTTTTTAGTATAATGACTATTCAACCTTTGTATTTTTTTGATAAATTTTGGTTGTAGAAAATTTTTATTTGGACTTTACGTAAAAATTATAGAAAAAGAAGTTGAAACGAACAATTCTAGTATAGAACTGGTACCGATTTATAGCCTTGAACTGGTCGCAATCCTTCGCTAGAAAAATAGGGTAAAATAGAAGAATTCAAAGAGGTTTGGTGAAACAAAGGTAACCTGGCCCAGCTAAAGAAGCTAAACCAATGCCAGGCCCTGTGTTGTTTCAAGGCGACAAGGAATCCTTTTTGGGGCAGATTTTAGAAATTGTTAAAGAAGTCTTTTGGAACAAGGACAAAAAAAGACTTTGTTGAACCAACTTTAGCATCCAAAAAACCTATTTAAACAATAGAAACTCAAGAAAAACATATGTTGAATTGATAATTCAAGGATTAAAGAGCTAATTGAGGAATTCATCATCCAAGGATTATTGTTGTGAGGAAGGCTTTATTGGATAGGAAAAAGTGCTTGTCTATGAGGTCTATTCTTTTTTTTTTTCTTTTCTTGAACAATATTGATTTCAATGTTTCAATTGTATTTTAAAGGATTATTTGAAGTTTATGACTTTATATTGAGTTTGGTTATTTTTGCCAATTATTTTTTCAGTTTCTAGTATTGATTACTTGACTATTATTTGATAAATTGATTGTTTCTTTCTTCCTTGTAGTTAACTTGAGAGAGAGATTGGGGGTGGTTTCAATTTAGTTAATTCTATATTAGTTATTTTAGTTAACTCGAGAGAGGTTTAGATAAGAACTTAAGTAATGACAGTTAAGTTAATGTCACCTAGAGATAGAGATGTTAATTGATTCCATGTTTAATGTCACCTAAAGATATGGATATTCATTAAGGATTTATCTTTCATGAAATTTTTGTTTGTTTTAGTGAGGTAGAAATATCCACTAAATTGACTCAAGGATAGTGAATCCATAACTCAAGAAAAAATGGAGTTTACTTTATAATTCTTTCATGATGCAAGAGTTGTAATTAGTTGCTAAAATTTCCAACTTAATCATTGTCATATCTTTAAGTAATTACACCTAAGTACAATTTTTTTCATCCTTGTTATTGTTTATATCCTGTATATATTTTACTTAAGTTTTCTTACTTAGTTTAGTTAGGCTAAATAACGAATGCAAAGTAATCAAAGGTAGTTGTTCCTTGAGGATCAATATTCATTAATTCCTTATATTATGCTTTGAAATGGGTATACTTGCTCTATATGTGTAGTTTTGGGATTGACGTTTTAAAAAAACTTGATTGAGAATGCGCTTGAATATGAATGATTTTTATACGCCCAAACTTAATACACTTCAAGTTTTTGGCACTTTTGCCAAGAAATAATATCTTAAAGGCTTGGATTTTTGTTGATTTAGTCATGTAAATATGCACATATGTCTATAAGTAATTATGTTCCTTGTTTGTAATCAGGTGCCATGCTTGAAATTATTACATAATTTTGTGATCCTTGTATTAAGTGTCATAATTGTGTCATAATTAAAAGTTTTCTTGTCGACTTTGTACCACTTGTATAATATTTCAAAAATTATAACTTAAAGTAATTATTTTTCTTATTTTGTAGGTTTAATCTTTGGTTTATGACCCGACAAACTGAAGGAGAGATAGTAGATTTTGATCTAAAAATCGAATGGACTTTAACAAAGCTTCAGAGAGCACATAGGTAAAAGATTGATCAATCGAGTCAAGCCATGTTAGTAGGAGAATTTTTATCTCTAGTCATGGAAGTTAACCAAAACTACAATGGTGGTAACGGTGGTAACAATAGGAAAACAATGGGTGATTATGCTAGACCAGCAATCTCGGCTACATATTCGAGTATTACTAGATCTAGAGTAGAGGCTAAAAATTTTGAGATTAAGCCTAACATCATCCAGATGATTCAAAATATAGTGCAATTTGATGGGTTGCTTGATAATGATCTAAATGTCTACCTTGCTAGTTTTCTAGAAATCTGTAATACGTTTAAAATGAATGGTTTGTTGGAACATACTATAAAGCTAAGGGTTTTTTTTTTTTCCCTTTTTTCCTTAGGGATAGAGCTAAATCTTGATTGAAAATTTTAACGGTAGGATCCATCACTACTTGGAATAGGTTTACTAAAAAATTCTTAGCATAGTATTTTCCCCCAAATAGCATAGCCAAGTTTAGAACAGATATTTTTGCCTTTCAACAAATGGAGTCAAATAGTTTATATGAATATTGGGAAAAGTGGAAAAGGATGTTAATAAAATGTCCTCATTATGAGTTTGAATTAGGAATGCAACTGTAAATTTTGTATAGAAGATTGAATTTTGCTTCAAAACAATAGGTTGATGCATCAACTGGAGGAACCACAAGTACTAAAACCCCAAAGGAATTGTATGAGTTAATTGATAATATTACTATGAATAACTATCCTTAGGGCAATCCATGACCTAGTGCTCAATTTGAAGGAGTTCATAAAATTGATATTGTAGCTGCCTTGGAAGCTAAAGTGGAGGCACTAGCTTAAAAAAAGTAACAATTCATTATAGCCCATTCTCAAGGACATGTAATAAATGTTAATTGTGATTTTTGTAAATAATGACACTATAATCATGACTACCGAACCATGAGCTCATCTCAAGATACATATTTAGAGCAAGCTACTTTCATAGGGAATAGATAATAAGGTAATAATCCTTATAGTAGCACATACAATCTAGGTTGGAGAAATTAGCCAAACCTTTCATGGGGCAATCAAGGTCAGTTTAGGCAAAATCCTCCAACCTTTAATCAAATAGCTCAACTCTTCTTGCCCTACAATACACCACCATCAAAGCCATCATTGGAGAAATTGGTTAATAAATTGGCAAAGTTCTACGGAAACATGTTTTCAAGGAGTTGGTGTGGTACAAAGGAATCTGAAAGCATCAATGCACCATTTAGAGAATTAAATTGGCTAATTGGCCAAACTTCTTGGAAAATGTAAAGCAAGAGCATTGCCTGAGAATACAAAGAATAATCCATGAGACTAAGATTGTGAAAAAAGATGAAATTTTACTTGCTCTATTTTTTTTTCTCTCTCTTAATTTGGACAATCTCTAATTTTGTTAGTTTTACATTTTAGTTTATGTATTTTTTAGTTGTTTTCTTTAAATTCATGCATTTATTTTCTTTATAATTGTTTTATGTTAGATGTGCGCGCGCGCGCACGCGTGTGTATGTAAAGAAAGAGAAAAAACATTTTTTTAGCTCGGTTTCATAGAATTGAGCCACGCACCTGTCCAGTCTATAGACTCGACACAAGCTCATGTAAGATGTTTTATTTTAAACAGTCAAGATGGTTGTCTTTTTCACCTCCAAACCACCAAATTCTCTTTTTCCCTTCTAATCTCTTCACTAACTCTTCGACTCAACCCCTACTAGCATAACTTTCACCATTAAAATCATTCCTAAACGATTAAAAATCCATTATCTAACTTGTTTTTCTAATTTTTATGGATTAAAAACCTTTAAGATTTTATCTTTTTTCTAACTATCCCCTTCAAATCCACCTAGTTCAAATCTTTCTTCAAAAGATTTGCATAGATTGTTTGTCTATAACGTGGAGAACACTTTGTTGTGATTTTTTTTTTCAAGTTAATAGTAAGATTCTTCTTTTGAATTTCTTGGCATTATTGTTTTACTTTCTTAAAATAATTATTATTTTAGCTTGTTGAATCATTTTTATTATGTGCCATTGAGTTCTTATGACTATATTGAATTACTATTTATGCCATAAAGCATGTTATGGTAGATTTTTGGAATTTTGGAAATCATGCCTTGATACTTTGTTGGCAAAATGTGGAATTTAGCAACATTTATTTACACCATGATTTGTTGAGATGAGCTTTGATATTGTTGAACTTATTTTAGGCTATTTTGGGAGGTATGATCATAATGTAATATTTTTATGCCAGAGTTGAGATTAGAACATACATGGATGTTTTGTTTTAGCTTGATCATGGTGTGATTATCACATAGCTATTGTTAGTTTTAAAGATGAAATTCTTATTAAATCTTTACTCTTAGATATTGGAATTGTGTTTATATTGTAGGTGAATTGGAGGAATGAGATTGGTATGTGAAAATGAGGGTGGTTGAAAGTTGTGGTTACTTGTTGAGTAGTGTAATTTTGTGGTTGACAGTGAAACTAGGAATTAGGGCCAATCATCCAAAAAAGCTTGGGCTCCATCATCTTATGATCCCCTACCTATTGAGCTAAATCCCACGCATTCTACATAGGTTGATAGCCTTACTTGCCAAGACTAGTATTCTAGGAGGGCTAACAATAAGATAACTGTTGAAAAACTTTCAGTTCATCCTTTAAGCATTTTTTGCACTTATCTGCTATGTTTAGAAGATTAAGGTTAGAACCTATCATTCAAAGGAGAGGAAACTAGTACCCTGTCTTGGTTAAGGAATTTTATGCAAATATTAGAGATAAGCACAAGAATGACCTTAAGACTATTGAGATAATGGTGAAGGGTGTGTGTATTAAGTTTGATAGAGAAAAGTTGATGAGCATTTTTCATGTGAACAATGAAGGCCTTTGGTTAAGGGTGGACCATCATAACCAAAGAATGCATTCTGAGCCTAAGTGGAAGTATGGGGATACTCGTGTTGAGCTGGAGATGTACAAGACGGGACCTGTGGGTAGTCCTAGGTACTTTCATAGTAATAATCTCCATCCTAATTGAGAGCCTTAGTTTATATCTTTTGCTTCAATGTTTTTCCAAAAGCTAGTGAGCTAAATAAGACTAGAGTACTTGATGTCTATATCTTAAACTACATTCTTAACACGTAGTCTATTCCTCTTCCTCTATTACTAATTCAATATATGAGGGATGTGGTGTATTCCTAATTTTCCTTAAAATCTTTTGTCTTTCCATTAGTGATTATGAAGATCCTTCTTGCCTTTAGCCCTTGTTGTTAGAGTTAATTTGCACTTATACTAGTGTCTTTATATATTATGTAATAATACGAGTCATTTCTTTCCATTAATAGTGCATTTTATTTTATGGTCATCAAGTACATGACTTGATAGTAAAACCCTACAATCAATACAATGACTATTCTTAAACTGCTCCTAATCGATTATTATTAGTGAAACAATAATAAATTAAGATTAGTATATTTGTGACTTGATGACTATGTTTTATTGGTCATGGATATATGTGATGTCAAGTCAAAATATAAATAAATATTAGAGAACATTGTATAGGACATGACCCACTGTGAGAGTACTTCATGGAACATATCATAAGTACTTTCTAACCATAATGATATTAAAATTTCTTCGACCTGAATTCATCATAGTTTTGCTACTTGATAAATTCTATATTTTGACATTGTCTAAAGTTGTCTTTAACCAGATAATAAATTAGACTACTGTTGGATATAAAATAAACCAAGGAGAGGAATATGATCGATAGTGAAAGAATTTGTCCCTCTCAATTATGGGAGAGATATCCATGGGTCCCTTGATAAGTTAAACTATTAAAATGTATGGCCGTGATCAAAGATATCAATTTGAGATATTGATATCATTTGTTTGAACAGTCTACTATGAGATCAAGAAATAATTGATTAAGCTTAATAAGGATGACATGCTCTGTGCCTTATGCTTAATCTGGATATCGTGTGACAAAGGGACTAAATGTAAAGTTATGGTTTAGTTCAAAGAGATCACTAATATTCATTTAACATGGATAGTTATAATTTTTTGCTAGAAATTGCTTATAACTTGTGGGCCATTTAAATATGATGTGGGCACAATGCTAGTGTTAAATGAACCTATAAGGTTACACCATAAGCGAACTCATTAAGTTATTTTTATGGTAACCAGGTTTGATGAATCTGGAAATATGTCTAAGTTAATCGAACCTTGAAAATTGACCAGAACAATTAATATGGAAATATGTTTGCATTCGATGTATCTGGATGATGTCCAGATTGTAAGAATTTGATGCAGTAAAATTAATTAGTCAAATTACCGAGATAATGGCAGAATCTTATCATATTAGTTTTAATTTAATTTGAATTTAAATTAAAATATGATAAGATATTATCAAAGTTAGACTCCAAGAGGTTCGGGTGGTTTAAAAAAAAAAACCCTAGCCTTCTTTCAAAAATGCTCTCTATTAAGGAAAAAAAAAAATATTCGCACCTCCATTCAGCAGAAAAACTTAAGCCTCTCAAACCCTTGGTGCTAGCACTCCCAGGGTAACGAGTTGGTTCGCTGTGTATATCCGTTAGAGGGCGTTCGCACATTGCAGCGTCTGGTGATCATTCGAATTGCACGTACAACAGAAAACTAAAATTCAAAAGATCTTGATATAAACAGAGGTAATTCTATAATCCCTAGATCATCCTAATCATTTAGCTTGGGTCCTTTGAAGCGATTCATGGATGTTTTTTGTGTTTAAGAGTCCACGAATTCTAACACTTGTTTGGTTCGTGGAGGGGGAGGAGGAGGAGGGGAAAGGGGAAGGGGGAGGTGAAGAGGCACTTTATACATCCACTAAGAGAAGTAATAGTATTTACTTTATTTTGTTTAGTATGAAGGGGCAAAGAGGTAGAAAGGGAAGGAAGAAGAGAGAGAAGAATTTATTTAGTTTACTATTTTATCCTTCATTATTTATTTTGTTAAAATTTTTAATGTTAAAAAAAGAGGGTCAATGTTGTCATTATAACTTGATGCGTAAATTTTATATGCATAAAAATCATCAAATTTAAATCCATTATTTAGTCAAGTTTTAATTAAAACATTAATCATAAAATACACATACGAGTAAGTATACCCATCGTAAGCATAGTATAGGGAATTAACGAGTATCAATCCTCAAAAGAACAAGTATACACTAATCACTTTTTATTCATTGTTTAACTGATCCAATAAAGTGAGAAAATAAGGGGGGAAAAAAAGAAATATGTACAACTCAATGATGTAGGATTATACAATTTAGACAATTATCCTAAAAAACATGATAATGAACCAACTTGCTATTCTCTTAATTAATTGTCATCTTGGCATCATGAAGGAATGTAAAGTATATTCAATCGTTTGTCAAGTCATGAACCTACTTAGATAAATTCCACTCCGTTAGTGTATTTTGATTGTAGTTGTAGATTATTCTGAAAAGTGCATAGCATGGCCTATTTTTTATCTCAATGTGATTGGCAGGTTTCATTCTAGTTGTTTTGAGTTTTTAAATACGGCCTGCGTGTCATTTTTCATTGTTGCAAAATTATATTGCTTTCCTAGATTAGGAATTAATTTAATTTTACTATCCAATGTAAAAGAAGACGGCGGCTTACATTTACAACTAATGAGGAGTATGCTTAAGGCATTAGAGAATGCTCAAGAAGTTCATATACCTAGATTGACTATCTTGATATTCACTTTGCTTGTGATGATCAACATAGGCTATGAGCCATGCTATGTCACTTTTATTTATATCTTGTATGCATATTTGATATGTTTATTCCATGCTTTCTACAATCAAAATTTTATTTTAATTTTTTTAAAAAAATAAGTTTTAAATGCTTTCCAAAATCAAACACTTATTATTACTTAGATCATCATATGGTCATTCATGCCAAAGTAAGATACTTTTGATTATCTCAGTGAGACAAGATGAAAAATAATTTTCCATATGTTTGATATGGTTTGACTTAACTAGGCTTTCAAAATGGTTTTGGACGTAGGGCATTATATGAGATTTTTAGCCGGGACATTTGATGCCTATCTCATTTAAAATTTGAGTTTTATTTAATTATAACATTAAAGCCAAAGCTTACTTATGATTAAAATAAAATATTTATTAAAAAAAATTTACCCACTAAGAAACATCAAAATGTTGAAGCTTCAAAAGTTTAAATGCTTTTAGTGGGAGTTTTTCATTAAGGCCTCAAAATTAATTACTTTGCATATCTTAATAGCAACAAACAGTTGAAATAACTCATTATGATCTGTGCTCGAGAAAGACAAGCTTAGTGGGACTAAATTTCTTGATTGGGCACGTAACTCAAGAATCATTCTTAAGCAAGAAAAAAAGCTCTATGTTCTTGAAAATTCAATTCCCCCTACTCAAGCAAATAACACCCTAAAAGCTGAAAAAGATGCATATACTAAGCACAAAGATGACTCCAACGATGTTACTTGCCTTATGCTAGCAACCATGAACTCTGAACTTTAAAAACAGTTTAAAGAAGCAGAGGCATATGACATAATTGTGCATCACAATGGAATGTTCCAAGAGCAAGCACGACAAGAGAGATTTGAAACTCATAAGGTGTTAAATGCATGTAAGATGGTTTCTGGAACCTCGGTTAGTGCTCTTGTCCTTAAAATAAAGGGCTATCTTGATCATCTTTATAAGCTTGGTGCTCCTGTTAATCATGACATAGCCACAAATTTAATCTTGGGCTCATTACCTCTTGAGTATGGCCAGTTTGTTATGAATTTTTGTTAGGTATCTCATGCATAAATATATGGCGCAGCGGAAAAATAATAACAAGATACCATCCCAAGATCCGCATACGTGTGGAAAACAAGGTATAAAGAGAATAAAGGTAACAATTTTACCTTTCTTTGTGTGTCTGAAAAACAAAAATTTTCCTTCTTCTCTCTGACAATAGTGGTGTGATCTAGCAATCCCATTGATCAAACACCACGAGAGTTGGATGTCCAACCACTACAATCACAATGTGCGATTATGTCTAACAGAAATTCACACAGAGGATCACATTCAAGCACCAAAATTTTCTATGCTAGCAGAAAACAACAATGGTGGCTAGGGTTTGATAGAGATCAACGAGAGAGAAAAAGAAAAGAGAAGGGAGTCTGTATCCCTAGGGTTTCAGAGTTGTTTTTTGAGTGTTCTTCAGCAAGCAGGAATCGTGCATATATCCCATATATTACATAATATCTCCTGCTGAAAAATACTCCATCTAAGAATTCTAAAACAGTTAGAATTCCCTAACTGTAATTGGAAACATTAAGTTCTCACAATTACAATTTGGACCATAAATTATAACTAATTATAATTTGGCCACAACAACTTCTCTTTCTCGTAATTAACCCCACTATGTTATCAAATAACATCTTGAGTATATAATTCTCTATTGAGTGTGACCTATTAGGTTTCCCAGTTAATTGGTAACGAATATGAATTAATTCAAACGTCTTTGAGATTAATAATTCATAATTAATTAGAATTAATCAGTCAATTTTAATCAGGATTGATTTATTAATTCATCAATTAATACACCCATATTCCCAGATCATGAGCAGTATCTAGCAACACATCATAACCACCTAAGAGTCCAGGAAGTCAAGTGGCTTGACATGAACCCTTCAATAACAAACTATAATGCAATTAACTCCTTTCACCATACAATATCTCATTCAATTTAGAGTACAGAATTAACGCCAACTCCTTCCAGAATATATATTAATTCTGGCCCGAATATAATAGTACTTGCACTAGGAACCCACTACTTTAGATGTATATCAATTGGAACTATTTTTAATACACAGTCGCCTTGGCTAAGGACTTCTCGAGTAGTAATTCCTACAAGTGACTGTGAGATATTCGCCCCTACTATTAGGAATGGTGAATCCTTTATTGACCATCTCAACTATTTTCGTTTACCTCATAATGTACCCAATATCTATCCCATAGGCGGCCTTTGCTCTGGCTCCAGAGAATGGAATCAAAGCACAATGCTCAACAAACAAAGTACCTTAGAAATCTCAAGTCGAAAGATAATTGCACGCTTGCTATATAGAGATTATATCACTGACACTAAATAGTTATCCATGTGATTATCTCATAGCTAGGTTATCTAATGCACTTGTTCCATTAATAAGCATCCACATGTTAACTTTGAGTATCTCAATACTCACGGATATTAGAAACACTGCCTGATCAAATCAAGAAGTCTAACGCATGCTAATCTTAACGCATTAATGATGTCATATCTCATTAATACTACGACTAGAGATTATTTAAGTACTAACACTACACAGTGTAGTAGGAATCTCATATCATGATCTCTATCATGATTTTCTTAACATAGTGTTGTACTAGGGACTTTATATAACAGTTATATTACACAAAAGTAAACAAAAAAAAAACTATAAGATAAATAATGTCTTTTATTAAGATGTGTCATATACTACGTTCAAGTGATTGCCTCTAGGGCATAACACTAACAAACTCCCACTTGCACTAAAGCTAATCATTCATGTATCTAATACCGAATGACTCAACATGCTTATCATGTTTCTTTTGGGATAGTGCTTTTGTAAGCAAGTCATCTATGTTTTTATCCGTGAGAACTCTCTCTATCTTTACATCATTCCTATCTATGATCTCTCGGATCAGATGATTATGTCGGAGTACGTGTTTGAATCGTTGGTGAGACCGTGGCTCCTTTACTTGTGTAATGGCTCCATAGTTGTCACAATACAGAGATAGTGGATCAAGAATGCTAGGAACCACACCCAGTTCCGTCATGAGCTTTTTGATCCAAACGGCCTTTTTAGCTTCTGAAGAAGCGGTTATGTACTCAACTTCTGTCGTAGAGTTAGCAATAGTTTCTTGTTTAGAACTCTTCCAACTTATTGCCCCTCCACATAACGTAAATATGTAGTCTAATTGTGATTTGAAATCATCTTTGTCAGATTGAAAACTGGAATCAGTATACTCGTTTATTTTCAAATCACATTCTCCATATACTAAGAGCACATCCTTAGTCCTTCGTAAATACTTAAGGATGTTCTTTACAGCCACCTAATGACCCTCAATAGGGTTAGATTGGTATCTGCTTGTCAATCTGAGAGCACAAGATACATCAAGCCTTGTACATATCATAGCGTATATGATAGATCCAACTGCCGAAGCATATAGAATCTTACTCATGTGATCCCTTTCAACTTATGTCTTAGAAGACATCGATTTTGAACGGCTTACACCATGTACATGGGTAAGAATCCCTTTTTGGAATGATCCATGCTAAACCTTTTTAGCACTTTATCTATGTATGTAGATTGTGAAAGACCTAGCAACCTTTTAGATCTATCTCTATAAATCCTTATTCCAAGAATATAGGTTACTTCAACAAGGTCTTTCATGGAGAATTGTTTGGACAACCAAACTTTAACTGTTTGCAAGACAAGTATATAATTTTCTATTAGCAATATGTCATCTACATAAAGCAATAAGAAAATGATTGCGCTCCCACTGACCTTCTTGTATACACAAGGCTTATTCATGTTTTGAATGAAACCAAACTCTTTGATTGTTTATCAAAATAGATGTTCCAACTCCTAGAAGCTTGCTTAAGTCCATAAATGCACCTTTGTAGCTTACACACCTTTGTACTATCATTGGATGTGAAACCCTCAGGTTGTGTCATATACACTTCCTCGTAAGATTTTCATTTAGGAAAGCTATTTTCATATCCATTTGCCAAATCTCATAATTATAATGAGCAGCAATGGCTAGAAGTATCCTGATGGATTTTAACATGGCTACTAGCAAGAAAGTTTCATCATAGTAAATATCATGTTGTTGATGATAACCCTTCGCCACTAGTCGTGCTTTATAGGTAACTATGTTACCATCCATGTCCATTTTCTTCTTGAAAATCTATTTGCACCTAATAGGTTTAATTCCTTTGGGTGGATCAACCAAAGTCTATACTTGGTTGTTGTACATGGAATCCATCTCTGACTTTATGGCCTCAAGCCATTTGCCTAATTCTGAACTGTTCAGAATATCCTTGTAGGTAGTAGACTCATCTTCATCAATGAGCAATACGTCATTGTGGTCACTAATGAGAAATCCATATCTCTTAGGTGCCACACGTATCCTACTAGACCTACGAGGTTCTTGTGTAGTAGAAGATTCATCTATTCTCTTAATAGATGTGGGATCAGATGGTTGATTCTCGTTTGTTTAATCTTCATGAACTTCACTAAGTTTAATTTTACTCACACTATCCCCTTTGAGCATGTGCTCCTTCTTGAAGAAGACGGCATGCTTCGAAACAAACACTTTGTTTTCAAAGGGTAGGTAGAAGTAATATCCAAAAGATTCTTTCAGATATCCCACAAACAAACACTTGTCAGACTTACTATCAAGTTTGTTTGACTGTAGCCTTTTGACAAAGGCAAGACAGCCCCATACTCGCAAATGAGATAACTTTGGTTTCTTACCAAAGAACATCTCAAATGGGGTAGAATCAACTGATTTTGTCGTAACTCTATTTAGTATATAAACAGAAATCTCTAGTGCATAATCCCAAAACGATTTTGGTAGGTTTGCAGAAGCCATCATGGTCCGTACCATATCTAGAAGGGTTCAATTCCTTCTCTCAATACACTGTTATATTGAGGTGTATGTGGTGGAGTCCATTGAGATAATATCCCATTATCTCTAAGATAAATTCAGAAACTCTTGGCTTAAGTATTCTCCTCATCAATCAGATCTTAGAGTTTTAATACTTTTGCCAAGTTATTTCTCTACTTCATTCTTAAAGTCTTTAAACTTATCAAAGGCCTCAAATTTGTATTTCATTAAATACAAATACCTGTATCATGAGAAATCATTAATAAAGGTTATGAAATAGTTATAACCTCCTCTTGCTTGTATTGATATTAGGCCACATAAATCAGAATGTATGAGTTCTAATAACTTCTTGGCCCATTCTCCTTTTCCTGAAAAAAGAGTTTTAGCCATTTTACCTAGTAAACAAGACTCCTATGTGTCATATGATTCATAATCAAATGACCCTAAGTCACCAAGCATATGTAACTTAGAAACACGATTTTCGTTTACATGGCCCAAATGACAATGCCATAAGTAAAAAGTGTTAGAGTTATTTATTTTAGGTTTCTTATTGTTTATATTGAGAATTAGATTATCCAAGTCTAGAACATATAAACCATTAAACCGAGTTGCTGAACCATAATGAATATCATTCAATAAAAAAGAACAACATTTATTCTTAAATATCAAATAAAATATATTTAAGTCTAAACACTCAACTAAGATAATGTTTTTCATTAAAACTAGTACATAATAACAGTTTTGTAATTCTAGAACTAATCTTGAAGGCAGGTTCTGCTCTTTTGTCCCCACAGCAAGTGCAGCAACCGTTGCCCCATTTGTAGTACGTAGGTCTACGTCGCCTTTCTCTAGCTTTTTATTGCCCTTTAGTCCCTACAAGTTATTACAAAAATAAGATCCACATCCGGTATTTAATACCCATATCTCATTTTTAATGGCAGTATTTATCTCAATCATAAACATACCCAGAGTAGAAGTAGAAGTGCTTGCAAGCTTCTCCTTCTACTTCTTATCCTTAACAGTCTCCAAGTAGGCCATACAGTTGCGCCTCCAGTGGCCCATCTTGCCATAATGATGGCATGGGCCCTTGGTAGTAGCTTCCTCTTTCTTCAAACCACCTTTGGGCTTCATGGGAACCTTCTTCTTCTTCTTTTGAACTTTCTTCTTAGAAGAATAAGATTTTACCATTAAAACTGCATTGGAATCCTTCTTCATAGAGTTAAAAAGGAATGATGGACTCAATCTTGTTCATCTGATAGTTAATCACAAATTATGAGAAACTATTAGGTAAAGACTGTAGAATTAAGTCAATACTTAAGTGATGATCCATTGCGAACCCAAGAGATCCAAGCTTCTCTATTAAGTCCAGCATCTTCAACCCATGAGTGGCCACAAAAGAACCCTCTACCATTTTGCAATGGAATAGTTGCTTCGAGATCTCGTATCTCTCAGTTCTGACTTGGGCATCAAATAGCTCTCGAAGATGTAGTATAATCAATTCAGCATCTATATGCTCGTGCTATTTTTGTAGCTCGAGAGTCATGGATGCCAACATAATACACGATGTTGTATCACCATCCTCCTTATGCCTTTTCTGGACAGCATGCTCATCAGCATGAGCATCTTGAGCTGGTGGTGGTGGAATAGGAGCGTCTAGCACGTACAACAACTTTTCTGACTTGAGAACGATTCTCAAGTTTCTATACCAGTTGCGGTAGTTTGATTCGGTTAACTTATTGGTCTCCAAGATGCTACGTAGGTTTAAGTTTGTATACATGATGTAAGTGACCTAGATGTAAAGATAGTGAGGATTAGCTACTGTATATGCACATGAAATGCAAATAATTAGGACTTTAATTAAACGTATTTTTACTCCACTATTTTACTCAAACCAATAGCCCCCACTACTGATTCGGGAAAACCCGTTGGAAGCTTTCCTAGTGGACCGATATCCAAATTCCTCAAGAATAACCTTGGGTTTGCCCAACAAGCCACCCTTTAGTTTATTGGTAGATATCCAATACTAATTACATCGTATGTAATTAGCGGATCATTGGGTGATTAACAACTTTTAATCTTAAAGCCTTTTGGGCTACCCTAACTTTTCCTCTAAATTTATTTATGCTTAAGTTTGCCCAACCGGGATAAAGATTTTAGTTAAACTCGACCCATTAATCAGGAATTTAATTCTATAGCTTGAACATGTCCAATGTCGAATAGGCTTGGGTTTGCCCAACAACCTGGTCTCAAAAAATGACTCTCGTTCTTACTATATTAATGGAAGGAATTAAGTTTAATATTAATTGAGGGATTTTTTTCTTTTAGTGATTTCAATAAATGACATGCATAAAAGTCAATAAATCACATAATTAATAATCATGGTAAGAAAGTGATTACGTGGTATGGTTATGGACTTTACCGTAAATTAATTTCTTTGAGCCATAAAAGAAATTAATATAATTAACCCTATATGTTCATGCATGATTTAAGTAGAAGGTCTTACCTCCTCGCCTTGTTTTGGTTGCCATCTCCAAAATAAAATAATTCTACTCCTATCTAACATATTTAAACTAATTACATAATTTCCTAAAGAAAGAAAACCTTAAGTTTCATTCAAGGGGAGTTAGATGAGAAGAGAATTACACAAGAATTCTAGAGAATACAGGACACGCAGGCCCTATTTTATAAAAACTAAAACTGCAAAATGCATGAACAGATATAATTGGTTTTAGTCCATAACCATCCATCATGCCATTAATTATTCTTAAACAAAATAAACATATAATTTTTATTATTCCAAAACCACAATTTTAGAAAAATAAAACAAATTCTAAAATTTATATTTTATAAAAATAAATCAATTTTAAATTTTCAAAATCACTATTTTGGAAAAATAAAATTGTTTGTCTCAAAACTAATTTTGAGAAAATACTTTTGGGTCCCGTCTCAAGTAGAGAAAATTTTATTTTACTACCTCTCATCAAATGAGATTTTTCCCTTTCAAAATTCTATTTTAGAAAATTTATTAATTGCTGGAATGTCGCAAAATAGGACTGAACCGGCGCTAGTTAGAAGCCCGAGATGGCGTCGGCTGCAGTCTGATTTTTAAGAAATTTTTTCTAGAAACAATTTCTGGATGTCGCGGAATAGCACAGAACCGGTGCCAGTTAGGGGCCAGAGCCAGCGTCGGCTGCAGTCGAGAAGAGGCGGCGGGTTTTAAAAAAATTTTCCATAACAATTTCCAGAGCCGTATTCTTTTGCAACGGTTTAGTGAGAACAATTCTCAACAAAATTTTCTGTTTTGAAGCTCAAAACAACAACCAATTTGTTTGTTTAAACAAAAACAAAACAGAAAATTAGGATGACACGAAAGGCAACAACTATGTTCAAGAAAACGTTTTTCTGTAAAAAAAAAAAAAAAAAAAAACTTGTAGCACATAAAGAAAACATTTTTTTTTCTCGAAATATGCTGTAACTATTACACAATCATATTATGCTACAGACTTAACCCACAATGCTTGAAACAATTTCGACTCGAGTGAAAATAATTTTTCACAGTGAACAGAGATAAACATGAATACATGAAACCAGCTTTCACGTAAAAACAATGCCTGCAAACCACACATAGCAAGGCTCTGATACCACTGTTAGGTATCTCATGCATATCATATATGGCACAGTGGAAAAATAAGAACAAGATACCATCCCAGGATCTGCATACGTGTGGAAAACAAGACATAGAGAGAACAAAGGTAATGGTTTTACCTTTCTTTGAGCATCTGAAAAATAAAAATTTTCCTTCTTCTCTCTGACGATTGTGGCGAGATCCAGCAATCCCCTTGATTAAACACCACGAGAGTTGGATGTCCAACCACTACAATCACAGTGTTTGAATATCTCTAATAGAAATCCACATGGAGGATCACACTTAAGCACCAAGATTTTCTATGCTAGAAGAAAACAACAATGGCGGCTAGGGTTTGATGTGTTAGAATTCGTGGACTCCTAAACGCGAAAAACATCCACGAATCCCTCTCGAGGACCCAAGTAAACGATTAAGATGATCTAAGGTTTAAGAATTACCTCTGGTTGCTGTAATCGAAATCCTTCGATTCTGGTTGCACTGTTGTACGTTCAACCTGAACAATCACCAGACGCTGCAGTATGCGAACGTCCTCTATCAGATACACACCGCAAACTCACTCGATACCCGGGGAGTGCTAGTGCCTAGGGTTTGAGAGGGGTTTTTTTTTTTCCTTTTCTGGTAGAGAATGGCACGAATGTTCTCAACCGAAAAATTGGACTATGGAAAAGACGGCTAGGGTTTTCTTAAAAACCCCCAAACCTCTTAGAGTCCAAGCATAATAATATCTTATCATATTCTAATTTAAATTCAAATTAAATTAAAACTGATATGATAAGATTCTGCCATTATCTCGGTAATTTAACTAATTAATTTACCGAGTCAGATTCTTATAATCTGGATATCATCCAGATTCATCGAACCTGGTCACCAGAAAAATAACCTAACAAGTTCGCTTATTGTGTGACCCTATAGGTTCACTTAACACTGGCAGTGTGCCTAAATCATATTTAAATGGCCCACAAGTTATAAGCGGTTTCTAGCAAAACACTATAACTATCCATGTTAAATGAAGATCGGTGATCTCTTTGAACCAAACCATAATTTTATATTTAGTCCTTTTGTCACACGATATCTAGATTAAGCATAAGGCAAGGAGTATGTCATCCTTATTAAGCTTAATCAATTATTTCTTGATTTCGTAGTAGACTGTTCAAACAAATGATATCAATATCTTAGATTGATATATTTGAGCACGGCCATGCATTTTTAACAGTCTAACTTATCAAGGGGCTCATGGATATCTCTCCCATAACTGAGAGGGGCAAATTCCTTCACAATCAATCATATTCCTCTTCTTGATTTGTTCTATATCCAACAGTAGTCTAATTTATTATCTGGTTAAAGACAACTTTAGACAATGTCAAAATATAGAATTTATCAAGTAGAAAACTATGATGAATTTAGGTCGAAGGACTTTCAATATTAATATGGCTAGAGAGTACTTATGACATATTCCATGAAGTACTCTCACAGTGGGTCATGTCCAATACAATGTTCTCTAATATTTATTTGTCTTGACTCAATATCACAAATATCCATGGCCAGTAAAACATAGCCATCAAGTCACAAACATACTAATCTTAATTTATTATTATTCCAATAATAACAATCGATCAGGGACAGTTTTAGAATAGTCATTGTATTCATTGTAGGGTTTTACTATCAAGTCACGTACTTGATGACCAACAAAACAAAACTCACTATTCATGGAAAGGAAAGCCTCATATTATTATATAAAACATAACGACAATTGTATAAGTACAAATTGACTCTAGGGCATATCCCCAACATGATGAAGATCGACGAGAGAGAAAAAGAGAAGAGAAGGAAGTAGTGTATCCCTAGGGTTTTGGAGTTATTTTTCGTGTGTTCTTCAGCAAGCAGGAATCATGCATATTTCCCATATATTACATGAAAATCTCCTGCTGAAAAATACTCCATCTAAGAATTCTAAAATAGTTAGAATTCCCTAATTGTAATTGGAAACATTAAGTTCTCACAATTACAATTTGGACCATAAATTATAACTAATTATAATTTGGCCACAACAACTTCTCTTTCTCGCAATTAACCCCACTTTGTTATCAAATATCATCTTGAGTATATAGTCCTCTATTGAGTGTGACCTATTAGGTTTCCCAGTCAATTGGTAGCGAACATGAATTAATTCAAACGGCTTTGAGATTAATAATTCATAATTAATTAGCATTAATCATATCAATTCTAATCAAGATTGGTTTATTAATTCATCAATTAATAAACCCATATTCTCAGATCATCAGCAGTATCTAACAACACATCATGACCACCCAACAGTCCAGGAAGTCAAGTGGCTTGACATGAACCCTTCAATAACAAACTATAATGCAATTAACTCCTTTCACCGTACAATATCTTATTCAATTTAGAGTACAGAATTAACGCCAACTCCCTCCAGAATATATATTAATTCTGGCCCGAATCTAATAATACTTGCACTATGAACCCACTACTCTAGATATGTATCAATTGGAACTGTTTCCAATACACAGTCGCCTTGGGCAAGGACATCTCCAGTAGCAATTCCTACAAGTGACCATGAGATATTCGCCCCTACTATTAGGAATGGTGAATCATTTATTGACCATCTCAACTACTTTTGTTTACCTCACAATGTACCCAATATCTATCCCATAGACGGCCTTTGATCTAGCTCCAGAGATTGGAATCAAAGCATAATACTCAACAAACAAGGTACCTTGGAGATCTCAAGTCTAATGATACTTGCACGTTTGCTATGCTGAGATTATAACACTGACACTAAATAGTTATCCATGTGCTTATCTCATAACTAGGTCATCCAATGCACTTGTTCCATTAATAAGTATCCACGTGTTAACTTTGAGTATCTCAATACTCACGGATATGAGAAACACTGCCTGATTAAATCTGGAAGTCTAACACATGCTAGTCTTAACGCATTAATGATGTCATATCTCATTAATACTACGACTAGGAATTATTTAAGTACTAATACTATACAGTATAGTAGGAATCATATATCATGATCTCTATCATGATTTTCTTAACACGGTGTTGTACTAGGGACTTTATCTAACAGTTATATTACACAAAAGTAAACAAAAGAAACTGTAAGATAAATAATACCTTTTATTAAGATGTGTCATATACAACATTCAAGTGATTACCTCTAGGGCATAACACTACTAATTTTAACATGCATAATATGGAGAAATCCATTACTGAATTGCATGGGATGCTAAAACAAGCTGAACTGAACATTAAGAAGAATGCTCCTAGTGTTCTAATGGTTCAAAAAGGGAAAGAAAAAAAGAACAGCCAAAAGGGCAAAGTCATGGCTAGTAAGGGTAAGGACAAGGCTAAGTCCAAATTCAATCCCAAACCTAAGGCCAAGACACCCAAGGAGGGAGCTTGCTACCATTGTAGAGAACAAGGATATTGGTTAAGAAATTGCAAGCTCTATTTGGAAGCAAAGAAAAAGAAGGATAGTAAGACTGCCACTTCTGGTATTTTTGTTATAGAAATTAATTTATCTACTTCTGATTCATGGGTATTGGATACTGATTGAGGATTTCACATTTGTGTAAATATGCAGGGTCTAAAAAGGAGTAGAGCCTTAGCAAAAGGCGAGGTGGACCTACATGTTATGAATGGAGCAAAAGTTGCTACAATAGCTGTAGAAACTTTTGAATTAATTTTGCCCAGTGGGCTTGTTTTAGAATTGAATGATTGTTTTTATGTTCCTGCTATGAGTAAGAATATTATTTCAGTTTCTTGTTTAGATTTAGAATGTTTTGAATTTATTATTAGGAATAACATTTGCTCCATTAATAAAAATGGCATTTTTTATGGAGATGACTCATTATCAAATAGGCTCTATATTCTCAATCTTCGAACAAGTCTATCTATAACATTAATACTAAGAGATTGAAATCCAATGATTTAAATTAGAGTTACTTCTGACGTTGTTGTTTGGGCCATATAAATAAGAAACAGATAACAAGGCTTCATAATGATGGGCTTCCAAATTCGTTTCATTTAGAATCTTACGAAATATGTGATTCTTGTTTATTAGGCAAAATGACTAAGGCACCTTTTAAGAGATAAAATGAAAGGGCAAATAATTTATTTGGCTTAATACATACGAATGTATGTGGACCAATGAATACACATACTAGAGGAGGATTTTAGTGCTTCATTACATTTACAGATGATTTCAGCTGATCTGGCTACCTATATCTGATGAAACATAAATCTGAATCGTTTCAAAAATTCAAGGAATTTCAAAATGAAGTACAAAATCAACTTGGAAAAAATATCAAAACACTTCGATCAGATTGAGGTGATGAATACTTAAGTCACGAGTTTGATGAGTATCTTAAGAATTGTGGGATTATCTCCCAATCAACTCCACCTGGAACACGTCAATGGAATGGTGTATCTGAACGAAGAAATCGGACATTATTATATATGGTTCAATTAATGATAAGTTAAACTAATCTTCTAATCTCTTTTTGGGGTTATACTCTAGAGACTGCTGCATTCATACTAAATTGGGTTCTATCTAAATCGATTCAGAAAATGCCATATGAGATATGAACTGGGAAACAACCTAGTTTGTCATTTTTCAAGATTTGGGGTTGCAAAGTTTATGTAAAGCGTTTATTATCTGATAAACTTGCACCCAAATTGGATAAAAACATATTTATGGGGTATCCTAAAGAAACTAAAGGATACCAATTTTATCTCCCAAAAGAAAATAGAGTAATTATTGCTCGAAGCGGATTCTTTCTTGAAAAGCAATTTATTTCCAAAAGAATCAGTCGGAGTAAAATACATCTTGATGAGATTTAAGAACCACAATTAGTATCTGAACTGAATAATGAACCTCGATTAGATGGCTCACAAGTCCAAGATGAGCCTACTTCTATAGAACAAGGACCTTGAAGATCTGATATGGTTCGTCAACAACCTAAAAGATATGGATTCCTCATTACTTCCTATCAAGAAACCATTAAGAGTTCTGATTCTGGAAAATGGTTAGAGGCCATGAAGTTTGAGATGTAAACCATGTATGATAACCAAGTTTGGACTTTGGTTAATCCACCTGAAGGTTCAAAAACCATTAGGTGTAAATGGGTTTTCAAAAAGAAAACAGACATGGAAAGAAATGTGCATACTTACAAAGCACGACTGGTAGCAAAAGGTTATAGACAAACTCATGGTATAGATTATGATGAAACCTTTTCACCAGTTGTAATGCTTAAATCTATTAGAATTCTTCTTGCCATAGCAGAATATTATTATTATAAGATTTGGCAAATGGATGTTAAAGCCACGCTCCTTAATTGAAACTTACTTGAGGATGTGTAGATGACACAACCTGAGGGTTTTGATGATCCTTTGAATTATAATAAAGTGTGCAAGCTTCAAAAATCTATTTATGGATTGAAGCAAGCATCTCAAAGTTGGAGTCTTCATTTTGATGAAGCAATTAAAGAATTTAACTTTATCAAAATTAAAGATGAGCCTTGTGTTTATAAGAAAACCAGTGGGAATGCAATAGTCTTTTTGTTACTTTATGTTGATGACATCTTACTCATTGAAAACAACATCCCAACTCTACAAAGTGTAAAGACATGGTTGGGAAATTATTTCTCAATGAAAGACTTAGGTGAAGCTGCCTATTTTTTAGGAGTAAGGATCTATAAAGATATATCTAGAAAGCTAATTGGACTAAGTCAAAGTGCTTACGCTGATAAAGTACTGAAAAGGTTCAGTATGCAAGACTCGAAGAGAGGATTCTTGCCAATGTTACATGACATTAAGCTCAGCAAAACTCAAAGTCCTTCCACGAAGAATGAAGAAGAGCACATGAACAAGATACCATACGCTTCCGCTATAGGATCTATCGTGTATGCCATGTTATGTACTCGACCCGATGTGTCATATGCATTGAGCATGACGAGTAGGTTCCAGTCAAATCCTAGAAAGCCACAATAGACTATTGTTAAGAACATACTAAAGTACTTAAGAAGAACTAAAGATATGTTCTTAGTTTATAAAGGATAAGAAGGCGAGTTAGTTGTAAATGGTTACACAGATGCTAGTTTTCAGTCCAATATAGATGATTACAGATCACAATTGTATTTTGTTTGAATGGAGGAATTATAAGCTGGAAAAGTTGAAAGTAAGACACCGTGGCCGAAAAAGCAGTTTGGATTAAAAAGTTCATTACAGAACTAGATGTAGTTCCCAGTATTGTGAACCTAGTGGATCTCTATTGCCATAACAATGGAGTCATTGCACAAGCTAAGGAACCACGATCATATCAGCGATCCAAACATATACTTAGACATTTTCATCTCATTCGAGAAATTGTTGATAGAGGAGATGTCAGAGTATCGAAGGTATCAATTGATGAGAATGTTGCAGATCCACTGACAAAGCCACTCCCATTGTCTAAACATGATAGTTATACTAGATCAATGGGATTACGGTTTATGCTAAATTGGTCTTAGTACAAGTGGGAGACTGTTAAGGAAATTCCCTAGAGTTAATTTGTACTTATGCTATTATCGTTATGTATTATGTAATAATACAAGGCATTTCTTTCCATGAATAGTGCATTTTATTTTGTGGTCATCAAGTACGTGACTTGATAGTAAAACCCTACAATCAATACAATGACTATTCTTAAACTGTTCCTGATCAATTATTATTAGTGGAATAATAATAAATTAAAATTAGTATGTTTGTGACTTGATAGCTATGCTTTACCGGTAATGGATATATGTGATATCAAGTTAAAACATAAATAAATGTTAGAGAATATTGTATTGGATATGACCTACTGTGAGAGTACTTTATAGAACATGTCATAAGTACTTTCTAGCCATGATGATATTAAAAGTTCTTCGACTTGAATTCATCATAGTTTCCTACTTGATGAATTCTATATTTTGACATTGTCTAAAGTTGTCTTTAACCAGATAATAAATTAGACTACGGTTGGATATAGAATAAACCAAGGAGAGGAATATGATTGATAGTGAAGGAATTTGTCCCTCTCAATTATAGGAGAAATATCTATGAGCCCCTTGATAAGTTAGACTATTACATTGCATAACCTTGCTCAAATATATCAATTTGAGCTATTGATATCATTTATTTGAATAGTCTACTATGAGATCAAGAAATAATTGATTAAGCTTAATAAGGATGAAATATTTCGTGCCTTATGCTTAATCTGGATATTGTACGACAAAAAGACTAAATATAAAGTTATGGTTTGATTCAAAGAGATCACTGATCTTCATTTAACCTAGATAGTTATAATGTTTTGCTAGAAATCTCTTATAACTTGTGGGCCATTTAAATATGATTTGGGCACACTGCCAGTGTTAAATGAACCTATAGAGTCACACTACAAAAGAACTCGTTTGGTTATTTTTGAAAATATTTCTAAGTTAATCTAACCTAGAAAATTGACCAGAAATAATGAATTTGGAAATATGTCCACATTTGATGTATCTGGATGATGTCCAGATTGGAAGAATCTAATTTGGTAAATTAATTAGTTAAATTAATTTACCAAATTAATGGCAGAATATTATCATATTAGTTTTAATTTAATTTGAATTAAATTAAAAATAAAATGCAGAATTTAAATTAAAATATGATAAGATATTATCAAAGTAAGACTCTAAGAGGTTCGGGTGGTTTTAAAAGAAAACCCTAGCCGTCTTCTCAAAAGTGCTCTCAGTTAAGGAAAAAAAATATTCGTTCCTCCATACACCAGAAAACTTAAGCCTCACAAACTCTAGACGCTAGCACTCCCAGGGTAACGAGTTGGTTCGCGATGTATATCTGATAGAGGACGTTCACATATTTCAACGTTTGGTGATCGTTCGAGTTACACGTATGACAGAAAACCAAAATTCAAAAGATCTTGATTACGCCAAACAGAGGTAATTTTGTAATCCCTAGATCATCTTAATCGTTTGGCTTTGGTCCTCGAAAAGGATTCATGGATGTTTTCTGCGTTTAGGAGTCCACGAATTCTAACACTTATTTGGTTCGTGGAAGGGGAGAAGGAGGGGAAGAGGGAAGAGGGAAGTGAAGAGGCACTTTCTACTTCCACTAAGAGAAGTAATAGTATTTACTTTATTTTGTTTAGTATGAAGGGGTGAAGAGGTAGAAGGGGAAGGAAGAAGAGAGAGAATAATTTATTTAGTTTACTATTTTATCCTTCATTATCTATTTTGTTAAAAATTTTAATGCTAAAAAAATGGGGTTAATGTTGTCATTATAACTTGATGTGTAAATTTTGGGTGCATAAAAATCATCAAATTTAAATCCATCATTTAGTCAAGTTTTAATTAAAACATTAATCTTAAAGTACACATACGAGTAAGTATACCCATCGTAAGCAAAGTATAGGGAATTAACGAGTATCGATCCTCAAAGGAACAAGTACACACTAATCACTTGTCATTTATTGTTTAATCAATCTAATAAAGTGAGAAAATAGGGGGGGGGGGAATAAAGAAATATATACAACTCAATGATGTAGGATTATGCAATTTAGACAATTATCCAAAAAAAATAAAATAAAATAATGAACCAACTTGCAATTCTCTCAATTAATTGTCATCTTGGCATCATGAAGAAATGTAAAGTAAATTCAATCATTTGTCAATTTATGAACCTACTTAGATAAATTCCACTTCGTTTGTCAATCCATGGAATCCTATGTTTTGATTCATATTAATAGATTTGTGAAGCAAGCTAACATAACCAAAACATGCATTAAGCTTATCCTTATATTTTGATTCAATTAATAGATTTTTCAATCAAGCCATCTTAACCAAAATATGCATGAATCTCAATTCCTTAAAAATATGAAATTATATAATGACCCTATGTTAAGGTGACATCAACTTAACCTTTGATCACTTAGTTCTATAATCTTAACTTTGTTGTCAAATCCTTTAAGACTTAACAAATACAAAATCAATGCAATGAAACTCCTAACATCATTTTGTCGAAGTCAATTAGAAGAACTCAGATCAATAACCAATTATAAAAAGTAATCAAATACCAAAGATGGCAAAGAATTTATCGAATACCTAAATCAACACAAAATCATGAATCCCAAAATAATATTAAATTACAATAAAAACATTGAATACATCATTGTTTAAGGAAAAGAAAACAACGATAAAAGAAAACACTCATAAACAAGCCTCATTCTTCACCCTTGAGGACTTTCTTGAACAATCCTCCTTGATTGGGTGAACTCCTCCTTCAATGAGTGATTTGAGAATTGTTGAGTGTTGAAAAAACTGCTTGCTTTTCAAAGAAAATCAAATGAAGATTGTTTGAAGGGAGCTAAAACGGTGAGTGAAGCAACATCCATTCTCTTGAGGCTATAAATTCTTGATTTGAAAAAAAAGCACTAGTTTACTACTCGAGTTGTAGAAGCTTAGTGTCATGGAACATGAATTGCTTTGGTAATCTTGGCTTATATGAATTATATTGTCCAATTTCTATGATTGCAAGAATTGGTGACTTTTTATGAATGAGAATGAACTTGTTTAACTTAACTTCGATGGCCTTGGTTATGTCTATCTAGATATGTGAGTATGCAAGAGCTTGGCTTGATTGAGAAAATGTTACGTGGGATTCTTAGATTGAAAAAGAATAATGCCTTTACTATATTTGTCTTTAGCATATAAGTCATTCATTGTATGCTTGTTAAGTTGTTTAATGTTTTGTTTACTTGAGGACAAGCAAAAGCATAAGTGTGGGGAAGTTGATAGGGTTTGATTTAACCTGTATTTTTCTAGTCATTTGAATTAAATTGGTATTGTTTTGAACATAATGAATATTCAATTCCTCTATATTTTTTATGTTTTGATGACTTTTGGTTGTAGAAAGGTTTCCTTTGGACTTTGTGTAAAAATTGCAAAAAAAGAAGTTGAAATGAACAATTCCAACATAGAAGTAGTGCTGGCTTATAGCTTTCATCCTACCGCGATCTCTCACTAGAAAAATTAGGCAAAATAGAAGAATTCAAAGTCTAGGATTGGTGAAACAGAGGTGACTTGGTGCCGACAAAAAAAGCTAAATTGATGCCAGGTCCTGCACTATTTTAAGGCAGCGAGGAATCCTTTTTGGAGCAGATTTTAGAAATTGCTAACGATGTTTTTTGGAAACATACTCAAGGATGGAAAATGACTCTATTGAACTAAATTTTGTGTCCAAAAGACCTATTTAAACAATGGAAAATCAAGGAAAACATATGGTGAATTGAGAATCAAGGATAAAAAGCTAATTGATGAATTCATCATCCAATGATTATTATTTTGTAGAAGTCTTCATTGGATAGAAAGAATGGCTTGTTTATGAGTTCTATTCTTTTCATTTGTTTTTCTTTTGTTGAACAATATTGATTTTAGCATTTTAATTGTATTTAGAAGGATTATTTAAAGTTTATGACTTTATATTGATTTCGGTTATTTTTGCCGATTATTTTGACAGTTTCTAGTATTGATTACTTGGCTTTTATTAGAAGAATTGATCGGTTTTTTCTTCCTTCTAATTAATGAGAGAGAGAGAGAGAGAGAGAGAGATTGGGAGTGGTTTTAATTTAGTTAATTCTATATTGGTCATTAACTTGAAAGAAAGGTTAGGATAGGAACTTAAGTAATTAGGGTTTAGTTAATGTCACCTAGAGATAGGGATGTTAATTAATTTCATGTTTAATGTCACCTAGAGATAGGGATAGACATTGAGGATTTATCTTTCATGCATTCTTTGGTTGTTTTGGTGACGTAGAGGTATCAACTAAATTGACCTAAGGATGGTAAATCCATAATTTGAGACAAGTGGAATCTACTTTATAGTTCTTTTGTGTTGCTAGCGTCGTAATTGGTTGCTATAATTTCCAACTTAATCATTGCCATATTTTTAAGTAATTCTAGGTAAGTACATATTTTTCCATCATTGTTCTTGCTTATGTCTTGTATATAGTTTACTTAAGTTTTATCACTTTGTTTAATCAGGCTGAACAATGAATAAAAAATAATTAAAGGCAGTTGTTCTTTGAGGATCGATACTCGTTGATTCTATATATGCCTTACAATGACTATACCTGTTCTATATATGTGGTTTTGCAGTAGACATTTTAATAAAACTTGACTGGGAAAGCACCTGCATGTGAATGATTTTTATATGCCCAAATTTAATACACATCACCTTTCAAGCCAACAAATGAACAACGCCAATGTAGAACAAGGTAATCAAGATGTGGGGGATTACAAGAAGCCTCCAAGAAGCCTAAGATAGGCCAAAACACAAGTGGAGAGCTAAGGGAAGTTAGGGGAACCAAGGAAGATGGTATGGAGATCATGGAGCTAAAGTTGTGCAGAATGGTCATTGTTCATCTAGTAAAGGACCACTGCTGACTTGTGTAGCAAAAACATGCTAAGTTTTGCAAGAAGATTACTGTTCCTAGTAGAGTAGAACCGACACCAGCTTAGAGTGCTTAACTGGCGTTGGCTCAATACTAAAAAGTGTAGAATCTCTTATGTTTTGTTCTATTTTTCTAGCCGTATTTTATATATAACATTTTATGTTGTAATAGTAAGAAAAGACCATTGTATTTTGTGAGAAAAATAAGTACTCCTAGAGAGTTTAGTGAGGTGATTCCTCTTGGGCAATCTTCTCTTGATCAAGACAAAATATTAAGGTCTAGTCCTTCCCTTTGATTCAAGTTTCTAAACCTACAAAAGATAATTCAATTAGTTTTATTTTGATTGGTGTTAGAAGTTGTATTTCTAAGGGTTTTCAAGAAAATTTTGTTAGCTACCTAAATCTTCTATCTCTTATATGCTTAATCTCTTGTAGATTATATGTGTTAAAGTATTTATTTAGTAGACTTATTTCAATAGATTTAGAGTTTTTGGCTGTTTCAATAACCTAAGTTTCTATCTCTTGAAAAATTAGTTGTGTTTGCTTATTTTTTGAAAGCTAAATCTTCGATTTGAATTTCAAAAAAATCTTAATTTTTTATGAGCCTTCGGAGCTCATATCAAATAAGTGTTAGAGTAAGGTGTAGTCTTAATTCTACTCAATGCTAGATCTACAAGGAAGAGCTTCAAAAGTATGAAAGTTAAAGTGCAAATCTCATATTTAAGAAGAAGCCACAAAAAGGGTAAGATTTCTTTGTGATTTCTTTTGTTTTTCATGTGGAATTTGTTCCTTGATGTTATGATGATCGTTGGGAATGAATTTGACTTGAAATGTGTTGAAAATTAGCTTGGAAAGGGTGGAAACTGCTGGTAATAATTTTTCACTTCCGTAGCTATTTTCTTGCTAATATTTAAATGTTCAAAAATCCAATTTATGCTATAGATTTATTGTGAAATTGATCCTACATGATATAATGAGTTTTGGAAATCATTTGGTGTGAGATTTTTCTGCATTTGGAGCTTAAACAAGGTTGAAATTGCATTGTGAAATTTGATTGAAAGTTGTGATTCCAATGTGTTTGATAAAAGTACTAAGAGAAAATTTTAACTTTGCATAGCAAGAGTTTGATGAAATTCTTCTGAGATAGCTTGTATGTAATACCCCACTACCAATGTACCCCAAAATAGGCGGGGATGTCGTCTCGTCCTTAGGACAAGCTGTCTTTATAACTAGATAATAGAAAACGTAGAAGGAAATAAATTTAAAATAAATTTATTACAATCCCAAAACAATACTTATATAAGTCTTGCAACAAATATAAGTTAAATAAAATCTCCAATAATAAATATATCAAAATAAGTCTTCCAAGCTCATGGCAACTTAAGTAAATAACATTCGAAGCAGGACCGACCTGAAGACATGATATAAAAAGGTGTGAGAAACATTTCTTAGTAAGTCTTGTGTGTGCTCATGGAATTTCAGGAAAAGAAATTCCTGTATGCAAGTTTCGAACAAATCATAATAAAAAGTCTGCAAGTCCAGAAATTTATCATTGAACACTAAGTGGTGTTTTATCAGTATTTATAAAGTAAAAGTGCTCAACTTGTAAAGAAATAACTACTTAAATAAAGCTGACTATAAAGCCATGCATCATGAATGGACATGGCACTGCACTTTGTGCTCCATGACAAGAGAACGGTCAGGATGCCACATTATGGGCGTCATGACAAGAGAATGATCAGGATGCCACACTTTAGGCATTCTAATACAAGATGGGTGTATGACCCACCGGGTGAGATACTCCTCTATTTCTACACCAAACTTACTGGTTGTCCACTCCGAAAATAAACAATCCACTAGAAAAGTACTCCTAGCTCAGACTGTCCTGACCAACAAGAATTGTCATCTTGTCTAGGTAGAGCTCACCCCTCAGAGGTGGCCTCCTGCAGAGAGACTTACCCAGCCCTTCAAAGACTATTCCTAGTAGTCTATCCTTATTGAGTACTCAACGTTGTATTTGTCCCTTTTGGAAAAAGAAGAATCATCCAAAGTGTTTTCTTTGAAATAATAATTATGGTTTACAAAATTCTTTCAAAATTGGTTTTTAGGTAAGGTATAGCTTTTTGTTTAAAATTGCTTGCTCAACTTGAAATAGTTTGATAGAATGGAAAAGGAAAAGAAAACTGTCCATAATTGCATCCTATGTACATTTCCACGTATACAACACATTTTGACTTGCTGAAGTGATTTTGATCTTCAAACAGCTTTATGCAAGGACTTACTTGATCTTTTACTTTTCCTTGACACAATAGCCTTCCAAGCTGGTTCAAAGAAAACCAACCCCGCCTAGGGTAAATATAGGGTATAAGTCACCATTAGTGCACAACTAAGCAACACATTTGCATAGGTACAAATAACTCCCAACTTAACATGCTTAGGTCAACTAGTTACAACAACATCTAGTTATGACATCAAAGCCTTAAGCGACATCATTAATTGCTAAACCATTTCATAGAATAAGATGAATTTGATAAATCAAAATAATATAGGTGTTGCAAATAATAAATAACAAATTATAACAATATTTATTTATTAATAAACAATAATAATTATAAATAATAGTAATTGTAAATAAAACGAGTGATAAGTTATAAGCACTATTAATAATAAATTCTAAATAATATTGGTAATAAATAATAAATAATACTATTAAAAAATAATAAGTAATATTAATAATGGATGAATAATTTTAGTAATAAATAATATTAATAATAAATGAATTATTCTAAAAATAATATGAATATAAAACACATTTGATATCAATTAATTCCAATATATTATTTGTATTTAATAATGTTTAATAAAAAAATATTTTTATTTATTTATCTAATAAAATAATAATATTTGAAGTAATTATTAATTTCAAAAATATTTAATGTTGTCCAAAATCAATAAATTAAATTAAACCATGATAATAATAATAATAATAATAATAATAATAATAATAATAATAATAATAATAATAATAATAATAATAATAATAATAATAATAATAATAATAAAGTAGTTCTAACAATAATTTTTAATGACCATAGTGAATTACAAGTACACAAATTTATATATATTCATACACACATATATTTAATAAATAACATTTTGATTTGCCCAAAAATAGACTTATATTAGCAATACTATTATCTAGAGATTTATTGACAAAAACTAACATCATGAAGGCATAATAAAAAAATGGCGGTATAATGTCCATCACACATAAAAACATCCACACTAGTGACGCAAAGCCTTTAATCATAATGAATATACAATAATCTCAAAGCATAATCCAACAATAGCTCTAAAGCCTCAATATTCATTTCAATCTTCATGTTTTAAAATTATTCCCTTCACTGACATACATATCTCCAACCAAATACTATTCAATCAACCCATTAAATCAATCATCTAAAAGCTTTGAGTTTGAAAATTTAAGGAGAAGGTCCTGAAAGAAATGTCGTTTTGTCCAATGAAGGCCCTTGAGTGCTTGAGGAGTCCTTCGTTGATTGAAGTATGTTCAAGAATGGCCACCAATGGTTCGGCCAAGAGAGAGAGAGAGAGAGAATGATTAGGACGACGACGAAATGGTGATGACGAAGTGAAGAAGGATCATGGTGATTAATTTTACCTTCTTGATGTTCTTCTTGTTCTTGGACAAAAAGCTCATTTAATCCAAATAGAAAATCAACTTTGGTGTTTTTAATGTTATGAAGTGTGCTATGGATGAGTATAGGTTGAATCCTTGTTGGTATGAGAGTCTTTGGAGTGATTTAGGATTAATAGAGGTGATTGGAGGTTAAAGAAGTTTAGTGTGTGTTCTTAGTGTTCATGGTGTTCTTGAGAACACAAGAGGAAATTGAGAGAAAATGATTTGTAGGTGTCTGGTGAATGATAGCCGATTGGCCTAGCTAAACAGGAGAGTTTCGGTTATCCAAGGAAGAGAGAGAGAGTTCAGCTATTTTGAATTTTAAAGTGAGAAAAATGTGGAGATGTTAGAGGTAGAAGATTTGGTAATGGTATTTTCTCCTTGAAGATTTCTTGTCCTTCAATGGTGGGTGGCTAAACTAGCTATATTTTGATCAAGAAATGAAGGATGGTTTCAGCCTTATAGCTGGCCAAAAATGGATGTACAAGAGCAGAGAAAACTCTAGTTTGATCATCTAGCTAGGTGAGAGTTTAATGGAGGAAAATCTGGAATTTAATTTTCAAGTTTGAAAAGTTTTGAATGGAGTAAAGATAGGAGTGTTCCGAGGTGTGTTAATAGAGCTCTAATGGCCATGGTAGATGAAGAAGACAAGGTGTTCTATCCATGGCTACAAGGTGGCCGAAAATATGAAGAAGATTGATGCAGAAGTCGGTTCTTGTCTTGGTTAGCCTAGCTGGAAAAATTCTGGAATGTAGCTACAAGAATTCTTGGGATTTGGAAGGATTTTGAGAACCACTTTAAAATGGATTTGTAGCTGAAATCTAGGAGTGTTTGAAGGTCCATTAATGGTGGTTTTCTAGCCATTATCTCGGAGAAGAATGAGGAAAGTTTTATGTGTTCTTATGCATAAATGGATGGCTCAATATTTATGTCTATGTCTTGGTAGTTCGCTGGAAAATTTCTGGTTTGGTAGGGCTTGTTCAAGTTGCGAAATTCCAAGCTATTTCCAAATTTCTTATCTACATAAAATGGTTGGTTGCTAGCAAGAATTATATAGGAAAAGGTTGCTGCAATTATTGAAAATCAGGCAAGAAGAATTGCTGGAAAATTTCTAGATTTTTTACCAAAACAAGAACAAGAAGAAAATGGAGTTATTGGAAGAAAAGCTATAGTGATTTAATTGAAAACCTCCTTCCTATTTTACTTCCTCAAATTCGGTCATCCTCCTATCCCCAAAGGCTAGAAATTTTGAAAATTCAAGCCAAGAATTATCCAAGACATTTTATAGAAATTGAAAAGAATTAAAGAAATATGAGTAGTTTAAATTTAAATAGGTTAGGACAAGGCTTGCTAAAATAATGGAGACCAACACTCTTCTAGATTTTCTTCTAGGATAAGATCACATGGTTAGGACATTACCATTGTATCTTCCTTAAGACAACATTCCTAGCTTTAAGGAATGTAAGAAAAGAGAAATTCAAACATTGGTTAGGATAATTAAGAATAAAACTTAGGTGATGAGATTTGAACTCAAGACCTTAGAGATTAAATCACAAAGCTCTAACCACTTAACCACACTAACTCTTGCTCTTATTTTCCCAACCAAATTCACTTTCTTTCTAAGCCTCAAGCATTCTTCCTAATTTGACCTTAAGCAAAATTTCCTTTCTACCCATACTACTTGACAAGCATAAATAAACCGTATAACCCTTATATCACAATTCTAAGGCATACAAATTCTTCCAAGAAATATATTTTTATGTAATATGATATGATATGCACCCCATCCATCTAACTCTAGGGTAGGTTTAGGTGGTGTTTTACATCCTCCACTCTTTAGAAGAATTTCGTCCCGAAATTCAGCGCGTATCTTTTTCTTAAATTAGGATATTTATGGTTCATCCATTCTTCCGCTTCCCACATGGCAGTTTATGTGCTGACATGCTGACCTCAAATTAAACCCATAAATATTTGAAACTTTGCCCAAAACCGCGATGTAGACCTCGGGTCTCAGTCAAAGACAATACTTGAGGGTACTCCATGCAACTTGCTACGTCTCATATATATATCTGAGCTAACGTCTCCATAAAGTCCCTTACACTTACAGGGATAAGGTGCGCTATCTTCACCAGTTGATTAACCACTATGCAAATGGCATTCTTTTGGGTCTTTGACATAGGTAAGCCGGTGACAAAATCCATCGTTACCTCCTCCCATTTCTGTTTTGGTATTGGCAATGATTCAATAATCTAACTGACTTCTTGTGTTTTGTGATACTCCCATAACATTTTTACCTTTGGTATCTACTTATTCCGAAGAGTCTTGATGCTTCGATTTAAAATTTTAATCGGTTTCCCATGTGACTCAAATTAGGTTGCAATAGCAAAAGCTCGTCTTTAAAACATGTTCTGGATCAAGATCGTATATTTTTAGCTAAGATATTTGAAACATGACTCTTAATCTCAACAAAATATCTAGCAAGTCCAATCTGTAGATGACCATCCCAACAGTCTCTTCCTATCATTCGCATAGCTCTTCTGCTGACTCTGAGTTGCCGTTAATCCTTCTCTTGTTATTGTTACCTTGTTTGCCATTTCTTCAACAGAAACTTCATTGGATTTGATAACCTGTTTATCTTCTATTTATCCCTACTATAACGGTACTTGACATTTTTGGCTTTGTATCGCTTCATATAGCCCATAACAATAGAAGATTGGTAATTGTTACTGCAGGCCTACTTTCATACAGTCACACATTCAGTCCATTTATCAACAAAGTCCAGTATACATGCCCTAAGCATGTCCTTCAGTATCTGGATAAGTCTCATTGATCGACTTTCAATTTTGAGGATATGCAGTAGCACAGAACTTTTAAGTTGATCTCATTATCTCTAGGAACTTAGACTAAAATCTTGCAGTAAACCTAGGATCCTGCTTAGATACAATATTTGATGACATCTCATGTAGCTTCTACTTGGGCTAGGGCTATCTTAAAACTGCCCCTGATTACCTCTCACTCTAGAAATAGAACTATGCTCGACTAAACTTTTACTTACTAAACTTAACGAAAATTTATGCTACCTCCACTTTTTAACTCTAATTTCAACTATCCCATGTCCTTAATGGTATTCAAAATACCTCAGGCATTGTCAAAATGGTAACCGCAAAATTATCGAAACAGGATTGCAATCTTATGCATGTACTCCATAAGCATTACAGCATTTGTCAATCAATATGACATCACCACCCGAACTTAGTATTTATTCCCAATGCTAGTCGCAATCTCAAGTATATCTCCTTCCCAAATTCACACTTAATGCTATCGCTATCTCAGGTCTAACATAGGAGTGACCATATATATCCTTGATGACCAAACTATTCAATATTCTCTGGTCTATACATAGCTTTAAAATTCCATCATTTTCTTATACCATTACTACTGGGTCCCACGGGCTACAACACCAGGCTAGATATCCTTAGTATTCCTTCAACAACAGTTTATGAACCTTCGCTCTTAGTGTTATACTCTACACTTCCTTCACCTACCTCTTCAAAAATTTAATCATACACATCTGATCCCTAAAAATGCATTATTCTATCTCTATAACCAACTTAACTCCTTGCTTCGACAATCAATCCTTGTCTAATATGCTACCATAATCCTCAAAAGAAAGACAAGTCAAATTCCCAATAAATTTTGCTTCTCTAGCCAAAATTTCATCTCGCAAATCAAACTTATAGATCCCTACTTCCTTGCACGATGAGGAATGCTTAAACAATTAATAAGAAAATCTATAACTATTTGTAAGTTGATAGATTCAACTCTTATGGTCTAGCTTAACACTACTCAAATGAATAGCACACTACACAATATATATAGGCTATGCAGAACAAATGCCAAAGAGCAAATTCTTTTAGGAGAAATAAAGAATTAACCTGGCACCAAGGCTGCATCCGATCTCACGTCCTCTCTGCTCAACTAACTTAGCCTTAACTTATTTCCTCCAATAATTACCTTTCTTTAATTGGCTGAATTCAGCGGTGGGGTCTACATCGGGCCTGTCCAGCTGTCACATTAGAAGATTCCCTAGGTTCTGTATTTTGTTCTTCTTTATGCTTTTTTTTTTTTCATATTTGGTTGCAAGTGCTTTGTTAGCTCATCTTCAGGTATTAAGGGTTTTCTAACATGACCAGTTCTGCCCATTGTTGTAATTTTATGACTAGGTTCCATCTTCGATCATTATCACCACAATTATAGGCCACCAAATGCATACATATGAATACAAACATATAACGCAAATATAACATTTATAACTTTTGCTCACTTATTGAACATATGAGAGTATTTTTTTTTTTTAACAAGTGAAATACTCAGATGTTTTATTCAAAATAAATCACACTTCAACAAAAAAAAATATATATATATGGATATCATAGATGATACCTCTATAGGAATTCGATACTCATATATAAGAAAGTAAATAAAACCATGAACTAAATAAATAGATTCCCTAATCAACAAATTGCACCACAAATCCACTAAGTCTTTTCGTTGCTCTAGTCGTCACTCGAGGAATTGGAAATAGATTCTTCAAACAATCATTCTATTCTCTTCCAGTAGTATATTCCCAATCTGAACCAAGTGTACAACCATTAGTGCCACTTTTCCTAGACTTTCCTCTTCCTGCCATTTTCCCCTATCCTTCGTCCCTAAGACTAACTCCCGAAGTGATCTCATTCCTGGTGTGAGTCTATCATTCTGACTGGGTCCCTCATTACTTAACTCCTCAAAGTCGAAGCCAAAATGGGTAATGCCAGTCTCTCCTGTTGGTGGAGTCCAAGAAGGCTCAACTATCCCCTCTTTCTTCTCATCAGACTCTTCCACCCCCCTTCTATCTCACTCTCAAAATCATTCGTCTCTTCTCCTCCCTCATTGTCAGCATCACTCAGTTCCTCACCTCCCTCACCGTCAACATCACCCATCTCCTCTTCTCCCTCACTACCTAAGTCAAGATAAGGAACTTCCTCCTTAGCCTCTCTATATAAGACTAAATCAACCGCTGGTATAAGAGGGTCTACTGTTTACATATCCTCAACTTATCCTTCCTGCTCGGGTAACTCTAGTTCAACAACCTCAACAACCATATTCTCTTCCTTACCATCATTTTGCACAATAGGGTTGGAAACCTCAATCTCCATCTCACTATCATTACTCTATAACTCAAACCAATCTAACCTATGTTCAGGTTCCGCGCCCGAAGGGGATAGGTCCACTACAGGAACTAAAGCAGGTATTCTACCACACATAAAAGGCCAATCTCGGGTAACAGACACGAATCTCCTAACCATCTAACAAACAGAACACATAAACTAGCATTAGAGATTATAAAGCTTAATGTAATAAATTCAAATATTGTCAATAGCTGCCTAAATTTAGGCTCTGATACTACTTGTAACACCCCGCTAACTACATACCCTAAAAGGGGCAAGTATATTGTCCCGTCCTTAGGACAAATGGTCTTTATAACTAGGTAATAGAAAACATAAAAGGAAATAACTTAAAAATAAACTTATTACAATCTAAAAATAATACTTATACAAGTCTTGAAACCATTAAAAGGTAAATAAAATCTCTAATAATAAATACATCAAAATAAGTCATCCAAGCTCATGGAAACTTAAGGAAATCAACATTCGAAGTAGGATCGACCTGAATACATGATATAAAAAGGTATGAGAAACATTTCTTAGTAAGCCTTGTGTGTGCTCATGGTATTTCAGGAAAAGAAATTCATGTATGCAAGTTTTGAACAAGTCATAATAAAAAGTTTGCAAGTCTAGAAACTTGTCTTTGAACACTGAGTGCTATTTTATCAATATTTGTAAAGTAAAACTACTCAACTTGTAAAGAAAAAACTACTCCAATAAAGTTGACTATGAAGCCATGCATTATGAATGAATATGACACCACACTTTATGCACCATAACAAGAGAACGGTCAGGATGTGATAGGAGCTAAATTAGTTATACTTTGCTTAGTTATTGAGGCTATTTTGTAATACATTTTGTGAAATAACTGGTCATATTCTTTCATATTTGAGATTTTACCCTTCGAAAGGTATTTTGGTCATTACTTCAGGATTTTAGGTAAAACGAAGCAAAACTGTCGCGAAGCAGAATAGAGGTGGCGCCAATTGCAAGGCTGGAACTGGCGCCGGCTGCACTCTGGAACGTATGCGTACAATACGGAGAAAAATTAGCGGACGAGTGGAGAAACAAAACCAAGGCGGCATTGGCTCCAAAGGACCAAGGCGGCGCCGGTTGTGGTCTATCCCTGAGGTGGTGCTACGATCTTTTTACACGTTTTTGGAAATCTGAAGAGTTTTAGCAACTTCCAACTTCTACTCGGCTAAGAACTTTTTACCAATGAGTTTAGCCACCTCTTAAGCCTATAAATAGATGGAAAACGCAAGGAAAAATGAGAGAATTCATTGATCATCATAGAAAATAACTCAGTCCAAGGAGAATTCTTTAAAGTTCAAGGACGGTTATACAAGAAGGTTTTCAAAGGAAGAAGAAGAAGGCTTGTCTATGAGTTCTTTCTTTTACTTTGTTTTCTTTTTTTGAACAATGATATGTTAATTATTTTATTGTAATTCGACATTATTTTAGATATTCATGATTTCTAGAGTTATTTGATCTTTTGATTAATTGGTTATTATTCTTGGTGTTCAATTACTTATGCTTATTACGAGATTAGTAGTTGATTCTATCCATTGACTTGCTTGACCAAAGGGGGTTGATGGGTGTTTTGATTTATTAGTTTTATATTCTGTTGGCAATTGACTTGTTGGACCAAAGGGGGTTGATTGTTGAAAAACTGGTAATTAAAGATTAATTGACGTCTTCCGAGACCAAGGGTTCATTGATTAATTTCATGTTCTAAATTCACCGAGACCAAGGGAATTTAATTAAGGATTATGTTTAATGCGTCTTTTGGATGAATTAGTGAGACGGACCAAGTGATTCTAATTTATCTAGGAGATAGTGATTTCATGGATTGACCATCAAAGTGAGTCTACCTTCATCCTTTATGGTGCTAAGAGAATGATTGGTTATAATAATGGTTAAGTTCTTTAAAATCATGTTTATCTAAACAATGGCTTAGTTACATAAATCTACATCCTTGACATAGACATATTTTTTATTTTTATTTTCCTTTTTAATTTTATTTATTTTTCACTTTATCGAGTCGGTTAAACAATGAAAGAAGGGTAATTAATGTCTATTTATTTCTTGAGGATCGACACTTATTTTAACCCTATGCTCAGTTAATGAGGAGTATGCTTGCTCATATGTGTGATTTGGGTTTAACATTTCAATTTGAACTTGATTGGGAATGTGCTTAGTTTTGTATGATTTTTATACCCAAGTCTGAACGCATCATGTTTTTGGCACCGTTGCCGGGGAACAATAGCATGAAAACTCAAATTTTGTTGATTTAATCATGTAAATATGTAAATATGTCAATAGGTAAATATGTGTATTTGTTCTTTCTGTAAAACAGTGCTATCTTTAGTTTTTCAGGTACTCTTGTATAACTGTGTAACCTAACTTAAACTAACCAACTTGGACTACATCTTTTAAACTAACTGCATACTCTTGTAGATTCCATGTCTAAATCGTCTCCTTGTTCAGGAGAAATGGCGAATTGGGATCTAAGAAGGTCGAACAGGGGGCAGTACCTTCATCACGCGTCGGAGGGAACACTCACGACACCAGAGTCAACAGAGTTTGAAACCTTAGTTGGTAAATTTGTAGTGCAAGTCACGAGGCATTTCCAAGAAATCGATTCCACATTCAAGAAATTTGACGCAATGATCCACAACATGGAATAATAAATCTGGTTTTTGACAGATAAGGTAATAAAATCTCATGAACTCACACCATTAGCCAGTATGGAAACAGCTGTGGTCACATTGTGAAGTGGAAAAGAATTACCAGATAGACCAGATGAAGGTTGGCACCGACAGGAAAAAGGGAACCGGTGCCGGATATCTATAAACGCCGAAATGATACAACACTGAATGGAACCGGCGCCGGCTATCCTCTGTCCACCTCCCGAAAAATCTACTTTTTAGCCTAACATACCATACCCTACTCGTCTACACAAGGCCCGAAAAGATGCTCAGTTCAACAAATTCGTAGAGGTATTTAAACAACTGCACATAAACATTCCCCTCAGTGAAGCTTTAATCCACATGCCCAAATATGCCAAATTCCTCAAAAAGCATGCTTGTCAATAAAAAGAAACTGGAAGAATTGTCTACAGTAGTCCTCAACGAAGAATGCTCAGCCATCCTGCAGGACAACTCGAGTTTGCCCCAAAAAGTAAAAGATCCAGGAAGTTTCTCTATCCCATGTCTAATTGGCACTCTTCATGTCTGTAATGCATTAGCTGACCTAGGTGCTAGCATTAATTTACTACTATATAAAACATTTAAAAGGCTAGGCCTAGGAGAACCACAGCCCACTAGGATGAGTATTCAACTCGCGGATCGATCTATCAAATACCCTAGGGGCATCATTGAAAATGTGTTGGTAAAAGTTTATAAATTTATATTTCCTATAGATTTTGTTATTCTTGACATGGATGAAGATTTTAAAGTCCCCTTAATCTTAGGTAAACCTTTCCTAACTACAAAAAAAAGCATTAATTAATGTCCATGGGGGGAGGTTGACACTGAGGGTTGGGGATGAGGAAGTCATAATTTGAATCCACAAGAGCATGTGACAACCTATGACTTCTGATGATTTGTGTCTAAGAGTTGATATTCTTGACAAACTAATTTTGAGATGATGCAGGAATCTATTAAGGAAGAATTGATGGAAACATCAATGGCATATTTGGAGGAATTTCATATTGAGGATGGGAGGCAGAATTTTGACATAGAAAAATGCAGCTTGGGGAGAATGAAATCATCTATAGAGGATTCTCCTGAAGTAGACTTAAAGGACCTACCCGAGCATTTGGAATATGTGTTTTTGGCTAAGGATCGTAAGTTGCCTATCATCATTGCCAAAAATCTCAAGGTAGAACAAAAGACCAAGCTGGTAAGTCTGTTGGGAAAATATAAACGGGTGATAGCTTGGAAGATCACTGATATTAAAGGCATTAGTCCATCCTTTTGCACACACAAAATCTTAATGGAAGAAAGTGCAAAACCCGTAGTGCAATCCCAACGCAAGTTGAACCCACATATGAGTGAAGTGGTAAAAGGTGAGGTGGTTAAGCTCTTAGATTCCAGCATCATTTACCCTATTTCAGATAGCAGTTGGGTAAGTCCTACTCAAGTAGTACTAAAGAAGGGAGGAATGATGGTGAGCCCCAACAATAAAAATGAGTTAGTCCCTATGAGATTGGTCACGGGTTGGAGATTTTGCATAGATTATAGGATGTTAAACAAAGCCACTCGAAAAGATCATTTCCCCCTTCCTTTCATTGACCAAATGTTGGAAAGGTTAGCTGGACATGAGTATTATTGTTTCTTAGATAGATTCTCAAGCTACCTGCAAATTCCCATAGCTCCGGAGGACCAAGAAAAGACCACTTTCACGTGTCCATATGGTACTTTTGCATATCGTAGGATGCCATTTGGCCTTTGCAATGGCCCCGGAACGTTCCAAAGGTGCATGACAGCTATATTTGAAGGACTCGTAGGGGATATCATGGAGGTATTTATAGATGATTTCTCAATTTTTGGTGATTCATTTGACTTATGTTTATGTAACCTTGAGAAGGTGCTCGCAAGATGTGAAGAGACTAGCCTCATGCTTGACTGGGAGATGTATCACTTTATGGTACAAGAAGGTATTGTGTTAGGGCATAAAATTTCAAAGAAGGGTATTGAGGTCGATAGAGCAAAAATTGAAGCAATCGAGAAGCTACCTCCTCCTACTTCGGTAAAAGATATAAGGAGCTTTCTTGGTCATACAGGTTTCTACAGGCGGTTTATCTTAGATTTCTCAAAAATTTCGAAACCTCTTACTTCTTTACTTGAAAAGGATGCGGTGTTTAATGTTGATGATAAATGTCTCAACGCTTTTACCATACTTAAAGAGAAATTGATTAATTCACCCATTCTAATTGCCCCGGATTGGTCTCTCCCCTTCGAACTAATGTGTGATGCAAGTGACTTTGCAGTTGGTGTAGTATTGGGACAAAGACGGAACAAGCACTTCCAATTGATATACTATACCAGCAAGACTCTAACGGATGCACAGGAAAATTACACAACAACAAAGAAAGAGTTGCTTGCCATAGTGTTTGCCTTTGATAAATTCCGCTCTTATCTTATTTTGTCCAAAGTCATTGTATATACGGACCATTCAGCCCTGAAGTACCTACTAACCAAAAATGATTCCAAAACAAGATTGCTAAGATGGGTTCTATTATTGTAGGAATTTGATTTGGAGATTAGGGACAAAAAGGGGGCAGAAAACTTGGCTGCAGATCATCTGTCAAGATTGGATAATCTAAACCTGGAATCCTTGGTAGACAAAGACATTGATGACGCCTTTCCGGATGAGCAACTCTTGCGCATAGAAGGTGAGATCCAAACCCCACCATGGTTTGCCGACTTTGCTAATTACTTGGCTGCAGGAATTACCCCAAAAGATCTCACGACACATCAAAAGAAGAAATTCTTCTTCGACGTACGCCATTACTTCTGGGATGATCCATATTTGTTCAATTGTTGTGCAGACTAAATCATTCAGAGATGTGTGGATTCTAGGGAAGAGGAAGATATTCTTCGATATTGTCATGAAGGACTTGTTGGAGGCCATTACCAAGCCAACAACACTACATGAAAGGTACTAGACGCTGGATTCTATTGGTCCTCATTGTTTAAAGATGCCCACAAGTTTGTCCAAAATTGTGATAGGTGTCAACGCACAGGTAACCTTTCAAAATCTAATGAGATGCCATTACAAATTTTTCAAGCATGTGAAGTATTTGACTGTTGGGGCATAGACTTTATGAGACATTTTCCTAGTTATTTAGGGAATAAATATATCTTAGTGGCGGTGGATTATGTCTCTAAATGGGTAGAAGCCCAAGCCTTACCCACTAATAATGCAAGGGTGGTGGTTAAATTTCTAAAAAAAAATTTCACTCATTTTAGTGTGCCTAAGGTCCTCATTTTTGTAATGCACAAATGGAAAAAGTTCCCACACACCAAGGTGTGCACCATAGATTGGCTACCCCATATCACCCATAAACAAGTGGACAGGTTGAAGTGGTTAATAGAGAACTCAAACGAATTTTTGAAAAAATTGTCAATCATACTCGGAAAGATTGGAGCTTAAAATTAGATGATACCTTTTGGGCATATCGAACAACCTTTAAGACACCGATTGGTACAACTCCGTTTCAGTTAGTTTATGGTAAATCCTGTCACTTACCCGTTGAAATTGAACACAAGGCTTATTGGGCGATAAAACTAGTTAACCTCAATCTTGAGTCAGCTGGGAAGTCCAGGTTACTTCAACTTACAGCCTTGGAGGAATTGCAAAACGATGCTTATGATCATTCCATACGGTATAAGGAGAAAGTCAAACGATGGCACAATAAGCATATCACTTACCAACCTGAATTTGAACCAGGCGAGCAAGTACTATTATTCAATTCTCGTTTAAAACTCTTTCCCGGTAAGTTGAAATCTCAGTGGTTGGGACTATTCATGGTAAGTAAGATCGGCCCTTTTGGCGCCCTTGAACTCACTCACCCCACTCGGGGCACTTTCAAAGTCAATAGCCATAGGGTGAAACATTATGCGGGTGGCAGTCTTCCACATCCCGAATAGGTGGACAAGCTCTTTGACAAATCCACATAGAAAATGTGTGGTTTCCCAAGCAGTGGTTGTTTTCTTGCCATCTTTATTTCGTTTACCTTTGCTTTATTTTCTTTTCTAGTTGTTATGCTTTGGTATTTTCTTTTATATTTTTTTATGTACGTTGATGTTGTCTCCCTCTTTATGCATTCAACTCTTGTAGGCCACAATAAATGGAAGTTTATTTTTTCTGTCTCTTCTCCTTTATTTTGTTTGGTCCCATGGTATTGGTTATTTTGGTTTTATTTATTTGCCCATTGAAAACAATGTCCAGTTTAAGTGTGGGGGAGTGGTTTGATTGACAATTCTTCTATACATATTCTTGGGATACATATTCTTGCATGCAGGATTTTTCAAAAATTTTCAAACTTTTTCAATTTCAAGCTGTATTTTTTTTAGTGCATGTCTTTATGATGGATTATAGAGCATATATTCTAGATTATTGATGGCTTATGTATGACTTTTTGCACTCACTTGGACAAAGTAGTTCTTGATCAAATGCTGTGCATTATTCTTAAACCTATTTTTCTCTAAAATTCATGGAGCATTCTAAAACTTACTTGAATACCTCTCGAGGTGAAATAAGAAAGACATTCATAATTTAACTTAGGGATGACGGTAATAGGCCTTCTTTGGATAGTTTGAGCTTTTCAAGCCTACCTGTTGTTATATTATCCCTAATGCCTATTTTGACCTAAATTGGTGATTTCTTTCTTTAAAACCCGTCCGATATTTTATCTATTTCTTGTGCTGAGAGTTTGTATAATTTCCAAATCTTTATGCTCTTGAAGGATGAAAGTATATGTATGTTGGAAAAATGCAGGGATGGAGATCATGACTTGTTACTTTCAGTCATGGATCAATTATGAGTGGAGCTAGGAAAAGAAAGGAAGTGGAATGGAAGGAAGAAGTTGAAAAAAAATTGAGAAAGAAAAGAATGGTGAGCTGAAAAAAATGAGGAAGGAGTAAAGAAACGAGAGGAAGTAAAAAGAGAAAACAACAAGCTGCTAGAAAGAAAAGTGATTGAAAAAGAAAAGAACAGCAGTAGTGAAAACAAAAGAAGAGGAAAAGATCACAAAAGGGATGGTGAGTGAACTGTAAAAGTAAGTTCATATAAAACACTCGACACCATTGCTGGAAAATTGAGTGATCTTGTGAGGAAAAGAGTTGATGATAAGAAGAGGTGAAAGAAAAGAAAGAAGAAGAAGAACAATGCAGGATTTGCTTGAAATGCATAAGGGTTGTTATATAAGGTTATGGTTTGATTGATTTGTGGAATAGGAGAGCAAGAAGAGTTGAGAATTATAGGTTTATTTTGGGTATCATTTTCTTGCTTACTCTTAGTTTGTCTTTGAATTTTGATATTCCTATATCCTTCATTTGCTAAGCCACATTACAAACCTTTAGCCTTACATTACAAGTTCTACTTGATCTAAGTAGAATCATGATATATGTATTGGATTAGTAGAGAGAGTGTATGAAAAATAAGCATATGGAATGCATACTCTTTTTAAACTGACTTCTTTCCAATAGTTTGAGAATATTGTAAACTGTTGAGGTGGTTCTACTAAGTCATTTATCACTACATAAGTCTTGCATTGGCTGTGAACGATTTAGTATCATATGTTTTATGTTCATGAATAAAGAAAGCATTGAAGATATGGTTTTGGAATTGATTGAGTGATTAAAACCTTATGCTTTTCCAACTTGTTCGTGATACTTTGCTTGAGGACAAGCAAAGAGTTAAGTGTGGGGGAATGTGATAGGAGCTAAATTGGTTATACTTTGCTTAGTTATTTGAAGCTCTTTTGTAATACATTTTGTGAAATAACTGGTCATATTTTTTCATATTTGAGATTTTACCCTTCGAAAGGTATTTTGGTCATTACTTCAGGATTTTGGGTAAAACAAAGCAAAAATGTCGTAAAGCAGAGCAGAGGCGTCGCCGGCTGCAATGCCCAACCAGCGCTGGCTACACTCTGGAATGTATGCGTACAATTCGGAGAAAAATTGGCGGACGAGTGGAGAAACAAAACCAAGGCGGCACCGGCTCCGAAGGACCAAGGTGGCGCCAGCTGTGGTCTGTCCCTGAGGCGGTTCTGTGATCTTTTTATGTGTTTTTGGAAATCTGAAGAGTTTTAGCAACTCCAATTTTTACTCGGCCAAGAACTTTGTACCTACGAGTTTAGGCACCTCTTAAGCCTATAAATAGATGGAAAACGCAAGGAAAAATGAGAGAATTCATTGATCATCATAGAAAATCACTCAGTCCAAGGAGAATTCTTCAAAATTCAAAGGTTTAAGAAGGTTTTCAAAGGAAGAAGAAGGAGGCTTGTCTATGAGTTCTTTCTTTTACTTTGTTTTCTTTTTCTTGAACAATGATATGTTAATTGTTTTATTGTAATTCGACATTGTTTTAGATATTTATGATTTCTAGAGTTATTTGACCTTTTGATTATTTGGTTATTATTCTTGGTATTCAATTACTTATGCTTATTACGAGATTAGTAGTTGATTCTATCCATTGACTTGCTGGACCAAAGGGGGTTGATGGGTGTTTCGATTTATTTGTTTCATATTCTGTTGGCAATTGACTTGTTGGACCAAAGGGGGTTGATTGTTGAAGAACTGGTAATTGAAGATTAATTGATGTTTTCCAAGACCAAGGGTTCATTGATTAATTTCATGTTCCAAATTCGCTGAGACCAAGGGAATTTAATTAAGAATTGTGTTTAATGCGTCTTTTGGATGAATTAGTGAGACGGACTAAGTGATTCTAATTTATCTAGGAGATAGCAATTTCATGGATTGACCATCAAAGTGAGTTTACCTACATCCTTCATGGTGCTAAGAGAATAATTGGTTGTGATAATGGTTAAGTTCTTTAAGATCATGTTTGTCTAAATAATGGCTTGAGTTACATAAATCTACATCCTTGACATAGACATATTTTTATTTTTATTTTCTTTTTAATTTTAATTTTACTTGTTTTTCACTTTATCGAGTCGGTTAAACAATGAAAGAAGGGTAATTAATGTCTATTTATTTCTTGAGGATCGACACTTGTTTTAACCCTATGCTCAGTTAATGATGAGTACGCTTGCTCATATGTGTGATTTGGATTTAACATTTTAATTTGAACTTGATTGGAAATGTGCTTAGTTTTGTATGATTTTTATACCCAAGTCTGAATGCATCAGGATGCCACACTTTTTCCATCATGATAAGAGAATGATCAGGATGCCACACTTTGTGCATTCTGATACAAGATAGGTGTACTGCCCACCAGGTGAGATACTCTTCCATCTTTACACCTAAACTTACCAGTTGTCCACTCCGAAAATAAACAGTCCACTTGAACTGTATTGCTAGCTCGGACCAGCCTGACCAATAAGAATTGTCGTCTTACCTAGGCAAAGCTCAACCCTCAGAGGTGGCCTCCTTCTGGGAGACTTACCCAGACCTTCAAAAACTAATCCTAGTAGTCTACCCTTATTGAGTACTCAACTTCGTATTTGTCCCTTTTGGGAAAAAAAGAATCTTCCAAAGTGTTTTCTTTGAAATAGCAATTATGGTTTACAAAATTCTTATCAAAATTGATTTTTAGACAAGGTTTAGCTTCTTTTTTTTTTTTTTTTTATAAATTGCTTGCTCAACTTGAAATCCTTTGATGGAACGAAAAAGGAAAAGAAAATTGTCCATAATTGCATCCTAAGTACATTTCCACGTATACAACACATTTTGACTTGCTGAAGTGATTTTGATCTTCAAACGGCTTTATGCAAGGACTTACCTAATCTCTTGCTTTTCCTTGACACAATAGCCTTCCAAGTTGGTTCAAGGCAAACTAGCCCCGTCTGGGGTAAATATAGGGTATAAGTCACCATTGGTGCACTACTAAGCAACAAATTTGTATAGGTAAAAATAACTCTCAACTTAACATGCTTAGCTCAACTAGTTACAACAACATCTGGTTATGACATCAAAGCCTTAAGCTCTGTCACTAATTGCTAAACCATTTTATAGAATAAGATGAATTTGATAAATCAAAATAATATAGGTGTTGTAAATAATAAATAACAATTTATAACAATATTTATTTATTAATAAACAATAATAATTATAAATAATATTAATTGTAAATAAAATTAGTGATAAGTGATAAGTACTATTAATAATAAATCCTAAATAATATTAGTAATAAATAATAAATAATATTATTAAAAAATAATAAGTAATATTAATAATAGATGAAAAATTTTTGTAATAAAAAATTATTCTAATAATAATTAACAATATATTTTTTTATTACAGATAATATATATGTGTGCAAATAAAAGTTTTAGCAAGGCTAACTAATAATAATGTGAATATAAAAGACATTTGGTATCAATTAATTCCAATATACTATTATTTATATTTAATAATGTTTAATAAAAATTATTTTTATTTATTTATCTTATAAAATAATAATATTTGAAGTAATTATTAATTTTGAAAATATTTAATGTTGTCTGAAATCAATAAATTAAATTAAACCATGATGATGATGATGATGATGATGATGATGATGATGATGATGATATGATAATAATAATAATAATAATAATAATAATAATAATAATAATAATAATAATAATAATAATAATAATAATAATAATAGTAGTAGTAGTAGTAGTAGTAGTAGTAGTAGTAGTAGTAGTAGTAGTAGTAATAAAGTAGTTCTAACAATAATTTTTAATGACCATAGTGAATTGCAAGTACAAAAATTTATATATATCCGTACACACATATATTTAATAAATAACATCTTTATTTGCCCAAAAATAGACTTGTATTAGCAATACTATTATCTAGAGATTTATTGACAAAAAATAACATCATGAGGGCATAATCAAACAATGGTGGTATAATGTCCGTCATACATCAAAACATCCATACTAATTACGCAAAGCCTTTAATCATAATGAACATACAATTATATCAAAGCATAATCCAATAATACCTCTTAAGCCTTAATATTTATTTCAATCTTCTTTTCTTAAAATTATTCCCTTTACCTACATACATATCTCCAACCCAACACTATTCAATCAACCCATTAAATCCATCATCTAAAAGCCTTGAGTTTGAAAATTTCAGGAGAAGGTCATGAAAGAAATACTTGTTTGATGATCATTACTTGAACATATCGCTTTGTCCAATAAAAGCCCTTGAATGCTTGAGGAGTCCTTCCTTGATTGAAGAATGTTCAAGAATGGCTACCATGGTTCGGCTAAGAGAGAGAGAGAGAGAGAGAGAGAGAGAGCGAGCGATAGAGAGAATGACTAGGATGATGATGAAATGGTGATGAAGAAGTGAAGAAGGATCATGGTGATTGAATTTACGTTCTTGATGTTATTCTTGTTCTTGGACAAAAAGCTTGTTTGATTCGATTGGAAAATCAACTTTGGTGTTTTTAGTGTTATGGAGTGTGCTATGGATGAGTATAGGTTGAATACTAGTTGGGTTGAGTGTTTTTGGAGTGATTTGGGATGAATAGAGGTGATTGGAGGTTGAAAAAGTTTAGTGTGTGTTCTTGGTGTTCTTGGGAACACAAAAGGAAATTGAGAGAAAATGATTTGTAGGTGTTTAGTGAATGATGGCCGAATGGCCTAGCTAAGGAGGAGAGTTTCGGTTATCCAAGGAAGAGAGAGAGAGTTCAGCTATTTTGAATTTTAAAGTGAGGAAAATGTGGAGATGTTATAGGTCGCTAGTATAGCTTGAATTTATTAGTGAAATTCACTAAATGTTGAACCATTACTTGTTGCTACCTAGTGATTATGTTGTAGTTATCTTAAATCATCTTGGTACATAACTAGACATCCTTGTTTCTTTGTAAGGTGGAGCTTATTTATCTTTAAAAACTTGTTTGAAGCTTTCTTACCCTTTAGTCCATACCAAGAGTTTACTTGAATTTCTAAAAAACCCTAGTTGATTGTCTTTGAGAAGTTTAGCTTGACTTGTGAAGTTGGACTAACTCCTAAGCGCTGGGGAGATTTTTGGGTAGAGAAATTAAGGAATTGGGTGAAAGAAAAAGGTAAAAGGGTAAGCTCATTTTAATAAAAGCTAAAAGGAGTACTAATATGAGAGAAGAGTGTTAAATACTAAAGGAGTAAAGTGAAGAACTTTTTTGTGTTTTTACTAAAATTTTGCAAGTACATCATTTAAAAGCATTCACAATGGTAGTTTGGTTGAAAATGGAGATAGTGATTATTATGAAGAGAAATATGCAAGTAGAAGTAGCTACATGGAAGATGATGAGTATGGAGAGCATGAGCAAGAATATGAGGTAGAATATGAGAGTTTGAGATATTGCAGTGAAAGTGATGAAAGGCCCAGCAATACTGAAAGGGAGTGTAGTGCATATGAGGAAAATTTTCGGGGGTATGGAAAAGGAGATTAGGATTATGAAAAAGAAGAACATGGGAGTGTTAATTATTAGAATAAGGGAGTTTATGTGGGACGAGTAAAAAAATGCCTAAAGAGATGAGTTAAAAATAAACTGAGGGGGCATGAATGTAAAATATCTCAAAGCTTTAAATACTCATCCTATGAATATCCTAAAAGTGTTAGATAAGTAGGGATGGAGGAGTAAAATACCGCAAGAAGCAAAAAGAAAGGTGCAAAGAAGGAGAAATGGTTATTGTAAAGAAAAACCTTGTGCAAGTAGCTGCACTTGAAATAGAAAATGTGAGAAAATCACTTGAAAGGATGAAAAAGCATACCTATGAGGAAAATACGGTGCAAGAAAAAAATTTAAAAAAAGAAGAAACTAGTAGAAAATAAGCATAAAGAAGAGGAGGAGGTTGATATGCAACCATTATATTCAATGTATGGAGCTACTAAGTGTACACAAACATATTGTATTTCCTAGGAGTTGAATCACATCCTTTTGGAGTGTTAGAAGAGAATGACAATGAAGATTTAGAAAGAGTTGATGATGAGCTTGATGAGGAGTCCAAAGGTATTATGCATGAAGAAACCAAGAATGTGAGAGATAACCATGAATTGGAAGAAAGTTCTCATCAACAAAATAAAGAAGGAGAATGAGGAAGTAAGGAGAGTGATCTACCACAATCATCAATAGAGAAAGTTTCAAAACCAAAAGAAGAGGGAGATAAGGAAAACGAGGTTGTGGTTGAATAAGTGAGATCCATAATTAGTGTTGCTAGAAAGGACATGAATGCAATTATTGTTGAGGATAAGGATAATATACTAAGGAGTGACGTATTTTATTCAAGATATTTCATTATACAAAAGCCATATAGTATAATGATAGATGGGGGTAATTGCATAAATATGATAAGTACCACATTAGTGGAAAAATTTGGCTTAAAAACCATAAAATATCCTAAACTTTAAAATCTTCAATGGTTGAATAAATGTGATGAGGTGAAAGTGAACAAGCAAGTTACAATTGCATTTGAGATGGGGGATTGAAAAAAAGAAATGACTTGTGATATGTTTCCAATGCACGCGGTATGGATTTTGTTAGGGAGACCTTTTTTGTATAATAGAAATATGGTCCACAAAGGGAATAAAAATATTTATATTTTAAAGAAGAATGTAAATAAATTCACTCTACTACCATTATCCTTAAGTGAGGTAATGAAAGATCAAAACATAGTGAGGGAAATAGAATAGGAGAAAAGAAAGAAAAAAGAGAAGTAAAAACAAGAGAGGAAAATAAAAACATGAGGTAAAAGGGAATTGATGTGATATTGGGAAGTACCAAAACTTGTGAATTAAACTCAAGAACAAGAATGCTACCAAACTCACAAATAAGAATACAAAAATGTTAGAAAATTAATGATGTTGTGATATTGTGAATCTAGTCTAACTTAAAAAAAAAACCCTAACACCTTAATCTATCAAAGATTAAAACACCAAGGATAGGAATTTGAAGGCACCTAACATAATCCTATTAAACAAACTAGGCAACCTAGCACATAAAAAATAGAGAAGAAGTTGATATTATCCCTTGAAATTTATAGACAAGATCAAATGTAGGACTAAACCTTTTGATTTAGTCTTGATGTTTATAGGAATCACCCAAATGGATCATCCTCAAGAACTTTCCCTAGAGAGAACAAATCTAATTTCTCAAATTCTCAAAATATGAAAGTTGTGTTTAGAAAGCTATAATAGGGTATTTATAGACCCCTAATATACCCTAACTAATTAGTAAGTTAATCACAGAATTAGGTGACCTTAATACAAGTATTGAGGCCCTATTACATGCCTTAAGATAAGTAAAAACATAATAAAAGTTGTAAAAATTAAAAGAATGAAATTAAACTAAAAACAAGAAAAATAGCAAAAATTCGGGCTGGTCCTGACTTAAGAAGGTACCAGTTCAACTGGATCAGTCGGCACCAGCTAATTTTTGGAAATCAGCCGGTCGTCAATAGCAACAAGTCAACACAGGTTGTACTGGATGGGCCGGCACCAGTTGCCTTCTAGGCAGCAATCCCAAGCGTTGCACGGTCCTTTCTCCATCGGTTTCCTTGATGTTTCACACCCCAAATATTATTCTTGACCTTTAATATTGACTTGATTGTTTATTTTATCTTTCAAATAGTTTTAAGTTAAGATTGTTTTCATTTAAAGCTTCCTTGCATTGCATTCCTTCATTTGCCTTTTTGCCTTTTAATCCATGATCATTTGTTTGCTTGATTTTCCACAAGGATTGTTTCCTTCTTTGTACTCCATTTGGCCTCCCTTTCATTATCCATTCCTTCATCAATCTCTTGATCCTTAGTTTGTTGGCTTGGTTAGCTTTAAATCTTTCTTGAAACCTCTTGAAAATGGATCTCACCCAAGGAGCCATAAGTTGTGGCTTGGACTTCTCTTTGCCTTTTTTAAAGTGGCCTTCATGCCCAGGGTGATTCCTATCAAGAATAAGATAGAAGAAAATAAGAGAAGACAAACAGGGCCAAAAGAAAAAGAAGAGCTAAAGAGAGAATAGCCAAAGAGTGAAAAACAGAAAAGAATTACGTCTTAGGTGGTGAGAAGTGAAAAATAAGAATGTATTCAAAAGAAAAAGAATGGAGGTAAAATGAGAGGGAAAATGAAAAAAGAAAACAAAAAGGTTAGTAAGGAACAAGTTACTAACGTTTTACCTTTGCAAAAAGTTCTTATTTAATTTATAATGCACGAAATGATTCAAAGACTAATATCCTTCAAAAAGGGAGAAATAAAAGGAATTATCTCAGTTATCATGGCTCAACCAAAGAAGAAGGAGCTAACATACCAACAATGGAACCTTGGAAAATCTCAAAATTTAAGGTGTTTCAAGGAGCCTTTCAAGCCAACAATATAAAAATGCCAAAGTCCAAGAAGGTAATCAAGATATGGGTGATTAAAGGAAGCCTCCAAGAAGCCAAAGATAGGCCAAAACATAAGTGGAGAGCCAAAGAAAGTCACAAGAATCAAGAAGGCTGGTATGGAGATCATGGAGCTAAAGTTGTGTAGAACAATCATTATTCATCTAGTAAAGGACAAGCACCGGCAACAACATCGTAACTACACCAGCTTGTGTAGCAAAAACATGTCAAGTTTTGCAAGTAGATTACTATTCTAGCAGAATACCAGCACCAGCTCAATATTAAAAAGCTAAGAATCTCTAATGTTTTGTTCTATTTTTGCAAGCCTTTCAATATATATAAAATTTTCTGTTGTAAAAGTAGGAAAAGACCATTGTATTTTGTGAGAAAAATAATAACTTCTAGAGAGTTTAGTGAGGTGATTCCTCTTAGGAGTTTTTTCCTTAATCAAGACTAAATCTTAGTGTCTAATCCTTCCATTTGATTCAAGTCTCTAAACCAATAAAGGATAATTCAACTAGTTTTATTTTGAATGATCTTAGAAGATGTATTTCTAAGGTTTTTCAAGAAAACTTTGTTGGGTGCCTAAATCTTCTATCTCTTATGTACTTAATCTTTTATAGATTATGTGTGTTAGAGTGTTGATTTGGTAGACTTACTTCAATAGATTTAGAGTTCCTAGTTTTTTGAATAACCTAGGGTTCAATTTCTTAAAAAAGTGTGCGTGTTTTCTTGTTATTTGAAAAATAAATCTTTAATTTGAATTTCAGAAAGATCCTAGTTTTCTATGAGCTTTTGGAGCTCGCATCACAAGAACACTAAGAAGACACCATCAATTTTCACCTTTTCAAAACTCTTTTAACACACTCATATTCTTTGAACACTTACAATCGAGACTTGAATTATTCGAGCTCTCAAATAATCATCAAGCAAAGTAACAACCTATTATTTCTTATGATCAAGGCTCTAGACCATTTTCAACTCTTTTATAGTTTAACATTCAAGAACGTATTCTAATTTCCAATTCCATTTACTTCTAAATTCTTTATTTTCTCTTACTTTTCTTTTAGACCGAATTTAATAGGTCACCACTCCTTTCATTTCTTTCTTTACACCATCTTTCCTAAGATTAATCTCAACCAAAGAGGAATTGGAGCCTTAATTATTGAACCACTCAACGTTCGAATGTAACTTGAACTACAATCCATGTAACACCCCGGAAACCCAAGGCCCGTTAGGGCCGGGGATGTCGCCCCGTCCAAAGGACAAGGGGTCTTTATAACTAGGTCACAAATAAAATTGCTGAAATAAATAATACTCAAAACTAAAGAGAATTTATTACAACCCAACATACTTCAAAAGTACGTCCATGAAATTCCAAAACAAAAACCATAATTAAAATCATCCACTCTCGTCTCCCCAAAGCAATACATAAAATAAAATAAAAAAAAAACACATTCTCTTCCAAGGTAGCTACTCACCCACAATAGGATCAACCTGAAATCATGATAAAAGGTGGTGAGACAGAAATCTCAGTAAGTCCGTGTGTGCTTTGGGTGTTTAGTGGAAACGGTTCGTGGATGCAAAGTGTGAAATCTTTATAAGAGACACATTGAGAAGCAATAAACATTAGTCAAAAGCAAGAGTGGCGGTTTGGCTCTTCTAGCCATACATAAGTAATGAAATCAACCACTCGAAAGAAAGGGATATGGGTTACCACACTTTGGGCCCCATAACCGGTCAGAATGCCTAACACGTTGTGCAGACTGAAAAAAGTAGGTGATCGGCCTACTGGGTAAGATACTCCTCCTTCTCTATACCCAAACAACCGCCGGGTGTCCATTCCAGCAAAAACACAGTCACTTGACTAAAACAAAATAAACTGCTAGCTGGACCAGCATGACTCACTGGAACTGGCATCTTATCCGGGAAGGACTCACCCCTCAGAGGTGGCCACCTGCTGAGAGACTTACCCTAACCCTTTAAAGACTAGTCCTAGTAGTTCACCCTTATTGAGTACTCAATGACATTCCCCACTTGGGACAAAATGAACAAAGCATTGTGCTTCATGAAAATAACAATTTGAGGGTTTCCAAAGCTTTGGGAGAAATTAGTTTTAGAAAGAGTTTCAAGTTTGGAAAAACCTGCTCAAAGACTTTCAAATAATTTAACCGTTGGAATTAATGATGAATTCAACCCTCAATTGCTTTCAAATAACCGAGTGTCCTTGCACTCCACATTTGGCTTGCCATAAGGAAATCATTTCACATTAATCAGGTTTTATGCAGGAGCTTACCTGATTCTTGCTCACAACAACAAGGTCTCGAACAGCTGACCTAACCCCACATGGGCAAATACAAATCTTAATCAGATTCAAGCCACAATCCACTTCTTTAGTTTTAAATCAACTCAATTCACTACTACCATGATCCTAGTGTCCTACGCTCTAATGCAAAACAATAATTGAATAGGTTTATAAGCTAAATTTAATTTGTTATTTAAGATAATTAATGGATTAGGAAATAAATTCTAATAAGTTGAAAGTTTAAATCTTGTTAAAGAAAATTTAGAGTTTATTTGATCAAGAGCCATAGGTGGTACTAGGTAAAATAGTGATTTAATGATAGCTTAGTTGTTAGAAAATAATTGATAGCTAAAACTAGTTAAGATTAAATTTAATAAGTCTTTATTGGAAAATAATAAGTGAATCCTTAAGGGTCTTGATCTAGTAAATACTTTATTAAGTATAAATCTTTTTCATAAGGGCTTTAATTAATTATTTTTATTTTAAATAATATTTATTTATTTTATTTTCTAGAAAAATCATTATTTATTTGATGAAAATATCCTTTACATATATTATAATTCCAAATCTACCATTCCTAGGGTTTTCGAAATTCCTTAGCAAAAATTATTAGTAAATATTTTATTCATGAAATAAAATTTGCTTAGGGACAACTAGATCATGATAATAGTGAATTGAGTTGATTTAAAACTAGGGAAGTGGATTGTGGCTTGAATCTGATTAAGATTTGTATTTGCCCATGTGGGGTTAGGTCAGTTGTTCGAGACCTTGTTGTTGTGAGCAAGAATCAGGTAAGCTCCTGCATAAAACCTGATTGATGTGAAACGATTCCCTTATGGCAAGCCAAATGTGGAGTGCAAGGACACTCGGTTATTTGAAAGCAATTGAGGGTTGAATTCATCATTAATTCCAACGGTTAAATTATTTGAAAGTCTTTGAGCAGGTTTTTCCAAACTTGAAACTCTTTCCAAAACTAATTTCTCCCAAAGCTTTGGAAACCCTTAAATTGTTATTTTCATAAAGCACAATGCTTTGTTCATTTTGTCCCAAGTGGGGAATGTCGTTGAGTACTCAAAAAGGGTGGACTACTAGGACTAGTCTTTGAAGGGTTAGGGTAAGTCTCTCAACAGGTGGCCACCTCTGAGGGGTTAGTCCTTCCCGGATAAGATGTCAGTTCCAGTGAGTCGTGCCGGTCCAGCTAGCAGTTTATTTTGTTTCAGTCAAGTGACTGTGTTTTTGCCGGAATGGACACCCGGCGGTTGTTTAGGTATAGAGAAGGAGGACTATCTTACCCAGTAGGCCAATCACCTACTTTTGTCAGTCTGCACAACGTGTTAGGCATTCTGACCGGTTATGGGGCCCAAAGTGTGGTAACCCATATCCATTTCTTTCGAGTGGTTGATTTCATTACTTATGTATGGCTAGAAGAGCCAAAACGCCACTCTTGCTTTTGACTAATGTTTATTGCTTGCCAATGTGTCTCTTATAAAGATTTCACACTTTGCATCCACGAACTGTTTCCACTAAACACCCAAAGCACACACGGACTTACTGAGATTTCTGTCTCACCACCTTTTATCATGATTTTAGGTTGATCCTGTTGTGGGTGAGTAGATACATTGGAAGAGAATGTGTTTTTTTTTTAATTTTATTTTATGTATTGCTTTGGGGAGACGAGAGTGGATGATTTTAATTATGGTTTTTGTTTTGGAATTTCATGGATGTACTTTTGAAGTATGTTGGGTTGTAATAAATTCTCTTTAGTTTTGAGTATTATTTATTTCAGCAATTTTATTTATGACCTAGTTATAAAGACCCCTTGTCCTTTGGACGGGGCGACATCCCCGGCCCTGGCGGGCCTTGTGTTTCCGAGGTATTACAAGTGGTATCAGTGCCTAGGTTATAGACAAATATTGATGATATATGATTTATTTATTTAAGTTTAAATATTATCTAACCTATTTTGATGATGCTGTAGGATGGTTAGACTGCTTAGGACAGCAAGGAAAGGGCGACGAGTGGCACCCACCTTACTATCTAGACCAGGAGGACCTTCCAGGTTCCCGACTCGCCTCTCAGCCAGTTGTCCCTAGAGGATGACAATGATGTCGAGGATATCCCTCTAGAGGATAACAGTGATGATGAGCTTGACTTGATGGAGGATAGCAGTGAGGACGAGGTCCAGATCCTTGAACCACCTCCAATCCCGGTGATAGATATAAGCTCGACGAGTGAGGATGATGTTATGATAGTGGAGCTCGAACCCGACCCTCCTAATCCCGAGGTAGATTTAGCAGCGACTAGTGATGACCCGGGGAGATAGACTATGAGTCTCCACCCGGACCTTCCTTTATTCCTCCCTTCAGCCGAGTTGAGGCCGGGGAGAGTTCTAGGCGGCCTGGGAAGGAGCCTATGGAGGGATTTGCTAGCGGGGAGGGGTGGATTTCTCTAAAAACACTGGAGGTTGGATATATGAGGCAGATGATGAGGATTCCGATGAGGAGTAGAGAGCTAGGAGTCATTTTGATTTGGATGTTTGTTTATTTATAGCTTTTCATGAATTGAGATGTTGAGAATTCTTAAAGTTCAATTTTTTTATCAAATTTCGAAATTATGCAAGTCAATTTTTGAAATCGAAATTTATGAGCAATCCTTTAAATAAGTTGCATCTGACTTCTTTCTACTCATACTTGGTTATGTATGCATACACCACTAAAATGATTTGATACTTGAGTGCATACATTTAACATTTGGGGTATGGTATAGAATGGCACCCAAGAGACGTGCAGTTCCTTCCACTAGAAGAACTCTGGAGGTAGACCGGGTAGCATCGGAAGTTGAACCGGAACAGATGCAATCACCCCATCAGGGTGACAGGCAAAGTGATCCCGCGATGGGCATGGGGTCTGATGCCCCGGTAGATTTGTCAATGGGTCAAACACTCAGCAAAGTGGCCGACATTCTTCAGACGCTAATCGAGCGGAGGCACCCTAGAGGGGAAGATGAGGCGTTGGAGAAGTTCTTGAAATTCCAACCACCTATCTTTATGGGTGAAGAGAACAAGACCAGAAGGCCGAGCAGTGGGTCGAGCAAATGGAGGATATTTTCGCAACGCTCTAGTATTCCGAGGAACGGATGGTTAAATTTGTAGCCTTTTGGTTGAGAGGACCAGCTCGGGCGTGGTGGCAGCGGGTCCAAGAGGACTGGGTAATGGATGAGCAAGAATGGACGTGGTCCAGCTTTGTTGAATCTTTCAGGGTGGAGTACATCCCTCAGTGGATTGTAGAAAAACAGGAGGACGAATTTCAGAATCTGAGGCAGGGGAGCATGTCTGTGGCTCAATACGCAGCTCGATTCACGCAGTTGTCGAAATACTGCTGAAGACTGGTCGAAACCGAGCAGAACCGGACGAGGCAGTTCATCAAGGGGCTAAGACCGGAGCTGATGAGAGCTTTGGCACCTGCTCCACCGACAACGTACTCGAGGGCGGTAGACGCTGCTACGCACACGGAGAATGAAGACCACAGCAGGAAGGCGGCCAAGCCCTTCCAACCGCCGAGACAACCGCAGGGATAATTCCAGAGGCCACAACCACCCAAGCGCCCTGCAAATCCTCACTGGCAGAATCGGGAAAAGCAAGCCCGGATAGCACCAGCTGGACCTGCACCGAACCTCCCGTCCTGCAGGCAGTGTGGAAAGAAAGGCCACACCGAGAGGAATTGCTGGTCCATGGGAAGAGATAGGAAGTGCTACCACTGTGGTGACCCAAACCACCTGAGGAATACCTGCCCTAAGCTGCACCGAGTCGGGCAGGGAAACTCGGCTCAGAACCCGGGACCCAACCGGGCCAACGCCATGGGAGCAGCCGGAGGTGGAGCACCAAAGCCACAAGTGAAGGCCAAGGTATTCGCTCTCAACAGAGATGAAGTTGGGGCCGATGCCGCGGTGGTGGAAGGTACGTTCACTATTCAAGGACGATCCGTTAATGCTTTGATTGACCCTGGCTTTACTCATTCCTATATAAATAAGTTGTGTGCATGTCATTTGGGTTGGGATGGAGTGGAGCTACCTTTCATGTTAGAAGTAAGCACCCCTTTGGGGAAGATGGTGCAAGCAGATCGGTATGTGAGGGATTGTAAGGTTAAGGTGGGAGAGAAAATCTAGAGGGAGATTTGATTTTGTTGGATATTGAAGACTATGACTTAATTTTGGGGATGGACTGGTTAGCCAAACATGAGGCTAGGGTAGACTACAAAAATAAGTCAGTTCAGTTTGTCAGACCGAGTTGTGATGTGTTAGAATTTAATGGAAAGAGGGTGAAGGAGTTGAAGTACTTGATTGTAGGGGCTAAGTCCCAAAAATTATTGAGGCAAGGTTGTAAAGGTTATCTGGCTTACGTGATGAACAAGCCTAAGGACCAGTGTACTCTGGAGGACACGGAAGTAGTGAAGGATTTTCCCGATGTATTTCCGATGGAGCTTGATTCTCTACCTCCTAGTCGAGAATTGGAGTTCACTATCGACTTAGTTCTCGGAGCGGAACCAATATCGCGAACTCCGTGCCGGATGGCGCCGGCAGAGTTGAAAGAGTTGAAAGAGCAACTAGAGGAGCTCGTTGGCCAAAGCTATATTAGACCAAGCACGTCGCCCTGGGGAGCGCCTGTGCTATTTGTAAAGAAGAATGACGGGACATTGAGGCTGTGCATTGACTACCGAGGGCTGAACAATTTGACGATTAAGAACAAGTACCCTCTTCCGTTGACTGACGAACTATGCGATCAGCTGCAAGGATCCAGTTGCTATTCCAAGTTGGATCTGAGACAAGGATATTACCGAGTGTGGATAAGAGAGGAAGATATCCCCAAGACAGCCTTCAACACCAGATATAGACATTACGAGTTCGTAGTAATGCCGTTCGGGGTGACTAACGCTCCAGCAATATTCATGGACCTGATGCACCGGGTATTCCAGCCTTACCTGGACAAGTTTGTAGTAGTATACATCGACGATATTTTGATCTACTCCAAGAGTCCGGAGGAATATACGGAGCATCTGAGGCTCGTGTTGGAAAAATTGCGGGAGCACAAGCTGTACGCGAAGTTCAGCAAGTGCGAATTCTGGTTGGACAGTGTGACATTCCTTGGTCATGTGGTGACTAAGGAGGGAATTAAGGTAGATCCGGCCAAAGTGGAAGCGGTATCAGACTGGAAGCAGCCGGAGAATATTACCGAGATCTGGAGTTTCTTAGGTTTGGCGGGATACTACCGAAGGTTTATCAAGGGATTCTCGACACTCGTATCGCCAATTACCCGTTTGTTGAGAAAGGATGTTCCGTTTGTGTGGGACGAGAAATGTGAGAAAAGTTTCCAAGAACTAAAGAAACGACTGATGACAGCACCAGTATTGAGTCTACCAGAGGAAGGTAAATCTTACACACTATACACTGATACTTCGAAAGAAGGACTGGGAGTAGTGTTGATGCAAGACCGGAAAGTGATTGCCTATGCATCACGGAAGTTGCGACCGCATGAAGTGAACTACCCTACTCACGACTTGGAGCTGGCGGCTATAGTGTTCGCCCTAAAGAAATGGCGACACTACTTGTATGGAGCCGAGTACGAGGTGTTCATCGACCAAAAGAGCTTGAAGTATATCTTCACTCAGAAGGATTTGAACCTGAGGCAACGAAGGTAGATGGAATTCTTGGAAGAATACCGTTACCCGATCAACTACCATCCCGGGAAGGCTAACGTGGTGGCAGACGCCTTAAGCAGAAAAGTTGGGATGGCTAGGCTGAAGGTGCAAGAAATGCAAGTAGTTCAGGACGTATTGGACAGAAGGACGGAAGTGGGAGACAAAGCGATTGTTATCAGCAACTTGAAGTTGGTGCCGGACTTGAAGCAAGAAATAGTGGAAGCTCAGCGAAGCAACGCCGAGTTTCAAATTTTTAAGGATAAGGAGCTTAAGCGACCGAACAGCGAATTCCGTCAGGACGAAGCAGGAGTTTTCCATTTCAGAGATCGATTGTGTGTACCCGGGGAGCAACAACTAAGGGTTAGAATTTTGGAAGAAGCACACAAGAGCAAGTACGCAATTCATCCGGGAGAGGTCAAGATGTATCAAGATTTGAAGAGAGCATACTGGTGGCTCGAAATGAAGCGAGATGTGGTCAAGTACGTATCGACCTGTCTCACCTACCAGAAAGTTAAAGCAGAGCATAAGAAGTCAGCAGGACTATTGCAGCCATTGCCAGTGTCGGAATGGAAGTGGGAGGAGGTGACTATGGATTTTGTCACCGGACTCCCGATGTCAAAGACTCAGAAGGACGCCATATGGGTAGTAGTGGATCGACTGACCAAGTCAGCCCACTTTATCCCGGTAAATGTAAGGGACTCCATGGAGAAGCTAGCTCAGACATATGTTCGAGAAATAGTTCGACTCCATGGAGTACCTTCGAGCATAGTGTCAGACCGAGACCCGAGGTTTACTTCTCATTTTTTGGGAAAGTTCCAGGAAGTAATGGGATCGAATATGAAGTTCAGTACGACGGCACATCCGCAGACTGATGGGCAGTCAAAAAGGGTGATCTAAATATTAGATGATATATTGAGGGCCTGTGTGCTAGATTTCGGGGACAAGTGGATAGAATGCGTACCTTACGCGGAATTATCTTATAACAACAGCTATCAGGCCTCGATCGGGATGGCACCTTACGAGGCTTTGCATGGGCGCAAGTGTCAAGTACCGTTGTATTGGAGTTGGACAGAAGATGGACACGTGAGCAAAACTGGAGAGGTTTGTGTGCAAGAGATGTTGGATAAAGTGAAGCTAATCCGAGAAAGGTGAAAGGCAGCTTAGAGCCGGCAAAAGAGTTATGCGGACAACCGGAGGAGGGAATTGGAATTTCAAGTCGGGGACCGTGTGTTTCTGAAGCTATCACCCAACCGGGGGATTCTGAAGCATCCGAAGGGTGGAAAATTAAATCCGAGGTATTTGGGGCCGTTTTTTATTAAGAAAAGAATCGGACCAGTAGCTTACCGGTTGGACCTACCGGATAGGTTAATGGGTATCCATGACGTGTTCCATGTGTCACAGTTGAAGAAGTATAATGCGGATCCTGTTCACGTGTTGAATGAGGAACCGTTAGTGGTGCAACCAGACTTGAGCTACGTGGAAAAACCTGTTCGGATATTGGACCCCAGTGTCTAAATCCTCCGGAATAAGCAGATACCAATGGTTAAGATTCAGTGGGAGCACCATGGCACGCAGGATGCTACATGGGAATCGGAAAAATGGGTTAAGCGGAAGTATCCCGAGCTAAAATAGAGGTATGCTTGAATTTCGGGGCGAAATTTTTCTAAGGATGGGAGGATGTGAAACCCCAGTCAAGACAAACCGTAGAGTAAGGGGGTTGGGATGCATATCATGCTTTATTTCATGATTAAATATGTTTTCATATGATTTCTATGTGCTTTGAATTTGATTTTTATTATCTTGAAGTCTTGTTGGTGAGTGATGTATGAGAGGGGCAAAATGGTAAATTTTGCCCGAGGTGAAAATAAGGAGATAGCTTGTGGATTGAATAGGAAATAATTTTTCTAGTATAAATAGCAACAAGAGTTGTTGTGGTTTAGTGGTTAGAGCCTTGGAATTAATTCTTGAGGTCTAAGGTTCAAAGTCCATCATAGAAGCTTTAGCTTGAGTAAATTTTATTTTGCTTGGAAAAGGATGGTTTCGGCCATGAGGGCCTAGATCAATGTGGTGATGATATCCTAGGAGAGACATGTTATGAGAATTCTCACTTCACTCTTTTGTTCTTCGTGAAATGCCTAAAGGGAATTCATTCTCCCTTGATCTTTAGTTTTTCTTAATTTCCAACTCCTTAGCTTGATCAAGGTGTTCTATCCTTTTCCTTTCCAGAAAATTCAGTAGAGGACTAAGGTCTTTTAGGATCAAAATGTCCTAGTAAAAGTCTTCTCATGGTTTGGAAAATGTAAATGGTTTATGGGAAAATTCAAGGGGAAAATCCCTCTTGAAAGCTTGCTGAAAATTTTCCTCTAACTTAGTTCATCTACCTTCATGGAATGAGCTGAAATTTTCCAGTTTGTTGTACCTTCAAAAGGATGAAAATTCTAGCTCACATTCCCTCCCAAATTCTACCAGAAAAATGGCCTTTAGGATCAGTTTGAAACCTGAAAGTTTTTTCCCAAATTCGGACTGCACAAGCTGGAGCAAAGCAGGAAAAATTCCTGTACGAAAATCAGCTTTGTGAGCTCCAAACCAAGCTGTTTTCTCCCAGATTTTGTGCAGGACCTTAGCCATGTTTTTCCTCCATAAAGAAGGCTGGAAACCAGCCTTGAATACCCCTGAAATACCGTCCAAAACTCGCTGCAAATCTGCTGGAAATGGCAGACGAAAATTCTGCCAGAAAACTTCTGTTCAGCGAAATTCTGTGAAGAATTTTTGTCCAGCTTGTTTCCTATTGTGTTTCAACCAAAAACCCCACCTATTTCTGTAAAAACCTCCCTTAAACCTCCATTAACAGAGCCCCATTGTTCCCTGAAGCTTCTGCACGAAATTCCCTCCATGGCTGACCGAAAATCCCTCAACCAAATCCCTACAATTTAGCTTGATTACTTTCCAAAATTTCAGCCATCTTGTTTAACAACTTTCCATAAAATTTTGCTCAATTGATCAGACATCTTCTCCACCATTGTGCATCCTAGTTTCATCCATCACAAGCCTCCTTTAACCAGCTTTAATTCCCTAGAAAAGCTGCACAATCCAGTCGGCCATAGGAGACTTCAAGCTGTCCAGAAAAATCAAGATACTCTTAGAATATCTAGTTTCCAAATTCTCTTCCTAAAAATATTCTTCAAGGATTGTAACAACTAACCTTTCATTTCCCTTCCAAATCAGAGAAATCACTCCCTAAACCCTACAGAATTTTGGCAGCCCCAACTCCTCAGAAAATCAGCAGCTTCTCCTTCTCCCTCTCTCGATTTTCTTCAAGCAACAAGAACACACACACACACACACACTACACCAAGAACACCTACTCCTTCTCCACACCTAATACCCCTCCAAACCACTTCAAACCCTCACGAAAATCTCTAGTTTTGATCTACTCCTTGCTGTGCATCCATCAACACCCTTATTAACATCAAACTCCACAAATCATCTTGCTACTTTGGATCAAAAAGCAGAAATTTCTGTGAAGAACAAGAACATCTTCAAGGTAAACTTATTCTAACAACTTCATCCTCTTCAAACTTAAACTCTAATGAAAACCTATATGAATAAGCAGGCTAATGATCTCTTCTTCTTCCTCTCTCTCTCTCTCTCTCTCTCTCTCTCATGGACCGAAATTTCCTCCCTTAGCCGAATGGTCTCTTTTTCCATGGCCATGCTTTTGCCACCCTTCTTGAACAAGATTAGCCATCTAGGAGTTGAGATCTTCTCTAAACTCCTTCCAGTCATTCATCAATCAAGTAAGTACCTTCAATCCTCTTTTTAAAATTTAGAATCATGTCTCTAGGTTGATGAATGGTGATGGGTTTGTGTATGTGATGTTGTTGATTGAAGCATGAGTATATGTATGATTGTGAAGGAGATGAGATTTATGCATGGAAGGATTATATTGGTGGATTTAATGATGAGTTGAGATTTGATGCATGTCATAGGTAGTATTTGTGATGAAGCATGCTAGAGATTATGTCACCATGGGTGAATAGGATTTATGTGCATGAATAGATTTTGAAGCCATGATAATGTTTATGCTAGTAGAGGTTAAATCATGTAATAATAAATTTAGATCTATGCCTATGTGCAAGACTTGAATGATTTGATGAATTGAAGGATTGAGTATGTGATTAATTATGGTTGACCATGGAATCTTGATCATGATCTAATTGTCCCTAAGCAAATTTTATTTCATGAATAAAATATTTACTAATAATTTTTGCTAAGGAATTTCGAAAACCCTAGGAAGGGTAGATTTGGAATTATAATATATGTAAATGATATTTTCGTCAAATAAATAATGATTTTTCTAGAAAATAAAATAAATAAATATTATTTAAAATATAGAAAATTAATTAAAGCCCTTATGAAAAAGATTTATACTTAATAAAGTATTTACTAGATCAAGACCCTTAAGGATTTACTTATTATTTTCCAAGAAAGACTTATTAAATTTAATCTTAACTAGTTTTAGCTATCAATTATTTTCTAACAACTAAGCTATCATTAAATCACTATTTTACCTAGTACCACCTATGGCTCTTGATCAAATAAACTCTAAATTTTCCTTAACAAGATTTAAATTTTCAACTTATTAGAATTTATTTCCTAATCCATTAATTATCTTAAATAACAAATTAAATTTAGCTTATAAACCTATTCAATTATTGTTTTGCCTTAGAGCTTGGGACACTAGGATCATGGTAGTAGTGAATTGAGTTGATTTAAAACTAAGGAAGTGGATTGTGGCTTGAATCTGATTAAGATTTGTATTTGCCCATGTGGGGTTAGGTTAGCTGTTCGAGACCTTGTTGTTGTAAGCAAGAATCAGGTAAGCTCCTGCATAAAACCTGATTGATATGAAATTATTTCCTTATGGCAAGCCAAATGTGGAGTGCAAGGACGCTCGGTTATTTGAAAGCAATTGAGGGTTGAATTCATCATTAATTCCAACGCTTAAATTATTTGAAAGTCTTTGAGCAGGTTTTTCCAAACTTGAAACTCTTTCCAAAACTAATTTCTTCCAAAGCTTTGGAAACCCTTAAATTGTTATTTTCATGAAGCACAATACTTTTTTCATTTTGTCCCAAGTGGGGAATGTCATTGAGTACTCAATAAGGGTGGAGTACTAGGACTAGTCTTTGAATGGTTAGGGTAAGTCTCTCAACAGGTGGCCACCTCTGAGGGGTGAGTCCTTCCCGGATAAGATGCCAGTTCCAGTGAGTCGTGCTGGTCCGAGCTAGCAGTTTATTTTATTTCAGTCAAGTGACTGTGTTTTTGCCGGAATGGACACCCGGCGGTTGTTTGGGTATAGAGAAGGAGGAGTATCTTACCCAGTAGGCCGATCACCTACTTTTGTCAGTCTGCACAACGTGTTAGGCATTCTGACCGGTTATGGGGCCCAAAGTGTGGTAACCCATATCCCTTTCTTTCGAGTGGTTGATTTCATTACTTATGTATGGCTAGAAGAACCAAAACGCCACCCTTGCTTTTGACTAATGTTTATTGCTTGCCAATGTGTCTCTTATAAAGATTTCACACTTTGCATCCTTGAACTGTTTCCACTAAACACCCAAAGCACACACGGACTTACTGAGATTTCTGTCTCACCACCTTTTATCATGATTTCAGGTTGATCCTGTTGTGGGTGAGTAGCTACCTTGGAAGATAATGTGTTTTTTTTTTTTTTATGTATTGCTTTGAGGAGACGAGAGTGGATGATTTTAATTATGATTTTTTTTTTGGAATTTCATGGATGTACTTTTGAAGTATGTTGGGTTGTAATAAATTCTCTTTATTTTTGAGTATTATTTATTTCAGCAGTTTTATTTGTGACCTAGTTATAAAGACCCCTTGTCTTTTGGACGGGGCGACATCCCCGGCCCTGGCGGGCCTTACGTTTCTGGGGTGTTACAATCCACATCATCATCAAACAAGATATTTTGATCTTCCACCAAGTAAATCTTAACCTACTCCTACTTTTAGTAAACTCAAGTCATATATGGAATTATGTTTCGATGGAGGTTTGAGAATGAGTTATGTTAAGGCTATCTTGTTGATGATTTATTGTAATGTTAATTGGAGGAAGAGATGTATATACAGAGTTATATGCGATATATGTGATTTACAGTGGAGTAATGTTATACCGTGTCATTTGAGATGTGTTGATTCTATTTTGGGGTTATATGATGAGTAACTGAGACTAAAGCATGCTTATATGAAATGTTATAGGTCTATTTTAAGAATATGAGATGAGTTGATATGACTATGACATGATTCTATGATATTATTTTTTGGTCAAGTTGACTATAGCTAGGAAAGATGATTTATTTATAATCTGATTAAGAGTATAATATCATTATGATACTTGGATATTTCTCTTTTGGCTTATGTAATTTCATTATGATTGGAAGGTTGATTAAGATTATGTTGTAGAGCACATGTTTAAATCTTTTAGAAAAAACATAAGTTGTGATTTCATGTCTGGCATACAATGTGAAGGAAATAGAGATATTTATGATAAAGTGCTTTTTATTACGGCAGTTACTCTGTTTGTTGATATGTCATTAGAAGTTAAAGGGAAGTACTATTGATGCTAGTTAAGTAATATGTGAAATAGAGATAAATGACTATGTCTTTTATTTATAAAAATTATTTTGTGAATTGGGATAGAATCTTTATATTTTCTCTAGACGGGCTAGGCTTTTTTGACTAAGGCATCAAGAGACTTTTTATTTGTAAGAAAAAAGAATCAAGTAAGTCATTGCATAAAAGCTGTTTATTGTATAAATGTGTTGTTACAGGTCAAAATGTACTTCTATTGTAAAAGTTGTGTATATGCAATGTTTGATCATTTCATGCACATTTTACATAGCATTAGAGGTTTAAATTCGTAAAATTCATTATAGATGGCTATTTGTCATTACCATTTTCTCTTTTCTTGATATAAATGAAGAGATTTGAAATAACAAGATATTTTAAGGAGAAAAATATTAAAAAAGAACAACTTTGGAAACCTAAGGCGTATCATTCCCGTCCTGCACGGTGGCATGTAGGACCAGAAGGTCTAGAATCACTAATATGGAGGTCCACAGTTCCATACATCCTGTACAACATGGAATACAAAATAGTAGGAATCCTAAAACCCAACAGTGTCATGCATCTCCCTAGTCATTGCGCCTTGCACGCTTCCAACACATGAAGAAATTAAGAGCTAAGACGTCATTTTGAAGAAGACCTAAAGTATCATAGTTTGCATGGTGAAGTGCAAGCCACCTTCCACGGCGCTATGCAATATCACAGATGACACCCTGTTTTGCATATTTATAGGTTTCGGCCACATAACCTATAAAATACTCTTTTTATTTGAAGATAAAGGAGAGAGCCAAGATAAAAACACAAAAAACTTGACAAATGAAACCACACGAGAAGGCTAAGAAGAGAAGATCAAGATGATTTGAAAAAGAAAAAGGAGAACCCAAAGGAAGATTTCAAGGAAGAAAAATGGCCCTTGTCTATGAGTTCTCCCTTTTCATTCTTTGTAATTTGACTTTGCGGTTGCTAGATCTATTTGATTTGAATTGTAATTAAACGGTTATATCCTATATTACTCTTGTATTTGATTTTTATTTGATGTATTATTATCTATTTTGAGTAATCTGCCACTTGGATTTTGATTGATTGGACAATGAAACTTAGGAGAAAGTAGTAGTAGTAGTTGGCATCCATTCCTTAGTATCTTCAATACTTACTAACCACACTCTCTATTACATAACAAATATGCTTACCCAAAATGTCTATGTATGTGAATTAAGTTGGGATTTTATTTTAGAACCTGGTTGAGTATTATATCTATCTTATATACATAGCACAAATCACTCATGCAATTCAACAAGTTTTTTGTGCCATTACTGGGGATCGTACATCAATATCATAAAACCTTTTCAAGTTTTATTGATTCAATTCTTATTTTAGTTTGTTTATAGTTTTTATGTTTATTTTTGTTAGTAATTTGATAGTGTTTTATTTGGTAAAATACTTTAACTTTGTGAATTGTCATTCTTCGTTGTCGTTTTGCTAATTTTTTTGTGAGTGCTCATTGCAGTTTGTTTAGTTTTATTTTTGTTACACTTGCTAAGTTTTTCGAGAATTAACAGTTCTTGGAGTTATTTAAGTTACCTTGAGAATATTAACATGTTTTTATTTTAATAGGTTTACTCTTGAAAAGCAATCATTTTGAGAGGTGATTCAAATGTCTTCTAATTTCCATAAAAAAGATCAATTGCATTAATTTGTAGAAGATAAGGAGTATTTAATGGAACCACCTACCGAATATCTATTTGTGGATTTTGCCATCACAACTGATACACATTTCCAAATAAAAGATGAATTGCTCAAGGCACAGGAAACTTTATTAGTTGAATTAGAGAATCAACTTGGGTATTTGGTAAAGATTATTCGAGATGAATGTGAAGAGTTTAATGAAAGAGGACAAGCTAAGGGAGTTACACTTCTAGTGGGAAGCAACTAGAAATAGTGAATAATCCAATTCTGGCAGAAACGTAGCCTACAGAAGAAAATAATATGTACAGGGAACCAACGACGCCGACAGGGATGACTAAAATGGCGTCGTCAGGTCAGTCTGAATCAGAAAAAGTCAACAAACAAGTGCCAAATTTCATTCCTCCAATTTGATATCTAGGAAGACTTAAGAAGGAAAAATGGAATAAGCAATTTCGTAAATTCTTGGAATTATTCAAACAAGTGCACATCAATCTCCCGTTGTTAGAAGCTTTAGCTCGAATGCCTAAGTATGCCAAATTCTTCAAGGATGTCTTGTCCAACAAAAGAAAGCTTGAAGAACTATCTATGGTAACTCTGAATAAGGCATGTTCCACTATCATGCAAAATAAGGAGACAGTATCAAAGAAACTAAAGGATCCAAGAAGTTTCTTTATCTTGTGCATGATTGGAAATGTTATTTTTCGCATTGCATTAGTTGATCTAGGATGTGAAACCCCACCTAAAGCCAACCCTAGGGTAAGGGGGTCGGGATGCATATCATATTACTTTGCATGAATATATATATATATATATATATATATTGAATAATTTTATGTGCTTTAGAATTATAATTTATAGTCTAGAAAGCTTAGTTATGCTTATTGAGCAGGAAGAGTAAAATGATAATTTTGCTTGAGGTCAAAATAGGAAGATAGCTTGAGAATTAAATAAGAAGAATATTTGGGAGAGAAAATAAAAATAAGAGTTGTTGTGGTTTAGTAGTTAGAGCTTTGGAATTAATCTCTAAGGTCTTGAGTTCAAATCCTATCATTTAAGTTTTTGTTATGATTATTTTAATTTAAGGTTGGATTTTCGTCTCTTGCATTCCATAGAAGGAAAAAAAAAAATAGGAGTGTTGTCCTAGGAGAGACATGAAGGGAATGTCTTAATTCTATTCTTATGTCCTAAAAAGAATTCTTAAGGGATTCATGTCATTTTATTCCCTAGCTTACCCTAAACTCTTTATCAATTAAATTTGTTCAATTTATCCAAATCTTTGTTTTAATTCTAGAAAATTCAACAAGGATTATTGGCCTTTGAATTTCGAAAATGGCTCTTGGAGGTTAGAAATTTGACAAAAAATAGGGAAGGAGTTAAGGAAGGTTCCCAAGAGAAATTAATCTCCATGGTTAGACCTTTAAAGTCTACTCCATAGTGTTCATCTTCTCCACGGAAGAAATCTGAAATTTTTCCAGATTCATGGGGAGCCAAGCTTTCAAAAATCTTAGCCATCTTCCTTACTCAATTGCTACCAGAAAAATGGCCAAATTATTCAGCTTGAAGACTGAAATTCTGTTGCCAAAAATTGGACTGCACAAAGCTGTGCAAACCAGAAAAAACATTCTGGACAGCTTCGATGCATAGCAGGCCAAAATCAAAGCTGTTTCTTCTACCCTTCAGCCAGTAAATTACCTCTGCTTTTCATCCTTAAAGAAGGCTAGAAACCAACCTTAAAGGACCGTCAAATACCTCTCCAAACCCTCTGCAAATCAACTGGAACATTGCAGAAAAACTACACAGCAAATTCCAGCAACTAATTCGAAACATAACCAGGAAAAAATTCCAGCCTTGCTCTCTTCAAACCTTGTCCGAAAACTACCTCAAACCTCTGTAAGTTAACCTTTGTTTAGCCATGAACTGAACTCCATTACCACCTCCACTAACCTTGCACAGCTAGACTCCATAGCCACTCCACAAATTCCTCCTAAAATTACTCCAATCAAACTTTCAATTGAATTTCAAAATTTCCAACATTTGCTCCATGATAACACCCTTGGATTAAGCTTCATAACCAGAAATTCTCCCCACCATTGAACTCAGAATTTTGGCCAGCCTTATAGCTCTCTCAACCCTCATTCATTTCAACAAAATACAGCAAATCCATCGCCCATTGTAGCTCCAAGAACCTCCATCAATCAAACACCATTACCATATCTTTCACCTTAAAACACTCCTTAAATTTCTCCATTTGAATTTCAAACAACCAAAATTTTCTCTCCTCCCTAATCTGAAAATCAAAATCCCAGAACTCCCTCAATCATTTGCCAGCCCCTTCAGAAATTCGTCCGGCACTTTTTCTCCAATTCTCTCTATTTTCACCAAGAACACCAAGAACACACACTACATTTCTTCAAGCCTAAGACCACTCTAAACACCTCCAATCCTTCCTAAAAACTCCAAAACACGCCTACATACTCCCTAGAGTCCATTTCTAGATTTTATAATATCAAATCTCGAAAACAAAAATTTACAATCAGAGCAAAACCAGAATTTTTCTTGAAGTCTCAAGAACATCATCAAGGTAACCAAGAACAACTTTTGTTCATCTTCTTCCCTTCAATCTTTAACATGACATACTACTACTCTCTCTCTCTCTCTCTCTCTCTCTCTCTCTCTCTCTCTCTCTCTCGATCGATCGATCGATCGATTGATCGAATGGTTGCTACAACCACAGCTGTTTTCTTTCCCCTCACTTGGACAATTGAAGCCTCCCAAGCGTGTAGATCTCCTTAAATCTTCATCGAGATAGTCATCAACCAAGTATTTCTCTTTAACATTTCTTTTAAATTCTGGATTTATGTCTCTTAGATGTTAATAGAAAGGGATAGAATATAATTGGGGATTGAGTATATGCATATGTATGAAGGGGTTGAGATTGAAGCATGAGAATGATTGATCATGATTAAGCTTTATAAAATTCCTTGTGGATCGATGCATGTTCTTCATGTTTTAAGAAATTATGAGTGTTTAAGCATGCTAGATGTTATGTCACCTTTGGTGAATAGGATATTATGTTCTTATCATCATTGAAGCCATGAATATGATTATGCTTAGTAAAAATTTGTCCATGTGATAGTAGGTATAGATTTAAGCCTTTGTTCATGAATAGAATAGTTTGTTGATTGATGTTGGGATATATGCTCGTGAATCTTGTTGTCAATATGAAAATTATGATCATGACCTTGTTGATCCTAAGCTATTTTGATTAGTAAATTTTAATACTCTAATTAAAATTATTACTATGTTTTTGAAATTCTTAAGAAGTTTTGGAAGTGGAATATTAGATGAAATAATGATATTTTACTAGTCAAATAAATGATGTCTTTTATTAAAAATAATACATACATACATACATACATACATACATACATACATACATACATACATACATACATACATACATACATACATACATACATACATACATACATACATACATACATACATACATACATACATAACCTTTCATATAAATAAGTAAAATATTAATGCCCTTGTAGACCATATGTTCATAAATACTATTTCTATTTATTTATTATATATTAATCAAAATTTAATAAAATTTATTTATTATTGACATTATTTATTATTTTCTATCTATTAATTATTAAATAAGAGATTAGTAATAATTTATTATTCATTTAACTATCTAAGAATTACCATTTAATAATATCATCTAGGACTTAGGATTCTTCATCAATTAAACCCTAGTTTACTTATTAATAACAACACTCAAGATTTATTATTTGAACCTATAACTTATTAGTAATTATTTTACAACCCCTAGTTATTTTAATTTATCAAGCTAGTCTTATTTTATAAAATCCTTTATCATCTAGCCTTAAAGCTTAGGACATTAGGGTCATGATTGTAATAAGTTGAATTATGATTATTTATGGAAGTGAATATAGCTTTAGTATAACCATATGACTTGTGTTTACCCTAGGCGAGGTTAGGTCAGCTTTGGAAGATTCTTGAATTTGATCAAGCAAATGATCAAGTAAACCTCTGCATAAACTTATTTGAAGACAAAAGATTTCTATGGCAAGCCAAACGTAATGTGTATGGGCACTCATTTTGTAAAGGCAATTAAGGACTGTTTCCTTTCTTGTTTTAGTCAAACAAATCATTTGAAAATCAAACAAGCAGTTTTGCTCAAACACTAAACTCTTTTTAAAAACTAGCTTTGGCAAGAATTTTAGAAACCCTTAATTTCTATTTTCAAATAAAGCAATGTATTATTAGTTTTTCCCAAGTGGGACAATCATTGTTGAGTACTCAATAAGGGTAGACTATTAGGACTAATCTTTGAAGGGTTAGGGTAAGTCTCTCAGTAGGTGGCCACCTCTGAGGGGTGAGTCCTTCCCAGAGAGGATGCCAGTCCAGTAGGTCATGCCAGTCCGAGCTAGTAAGTTTCAGTCATGTGGACTATGTGTTTCTGGAGTGGACAACCGATAAGTTTGGGTGTAGAGAATGAGGAGTATCTCACCCGGTAGGCCAATCACCTACCTTTTGTCAGTCTGCACAAAGTGTGGCATTCTGACCGTTATATGGTTATGGGGCTCAACGTGTGGTAACCCATGGCTACCCATTTGAATGGTTGTATTTATTATGCATATGTATGGTTTGAAAAGAAAAACGCCACTCTTTATTTTTAACTTTATTTATTGCTTGACAGCACTTTCTCTTGTACAATTTTTACAACTTGCATACATGAACTATTTTACCTAAAATACTCAAGCAGACACGGGCTTATTGAGATTTTTATCTCATCACCTTTTATGCCATGTTTTCAGGTCGATCCTGCTGTGGAGATGAATAGCTAGATTTGTTGTCTGCTTTAAAGACTTTATGTTATTTATTCTATGTGTGGTTTCGAGAGATGATAGTAATCAATTTATTTTGGACTTGTTCCTATATTTTTGTGTTGTAATAAGTTCAATTTTAAAGTATTGTTTTTATCTTCATTTGTGTGACCTAGTTATAAAGACCCCTTGTCCTTTGGACGGAGCGACATCCCCGGCCCTATTGGGCCTAGGTAATGGAGTGTTACAAAGGAACTAGCATCAACTTGTAGCCTTGTGTGACTTTCAAGAAGTTGGGATTATGTGAACCATCACCTACTAGGATGAGTATCCAATTTGCAGATAGATCTATCAAACATCTTGGGGGAATTGTTGAAGATGTGCTGGTTAAAGTAAACAAATTCATCTTTCTATGGATTTTGTTATTCTTGATATGGCAAAGGATTTAAAAATTCCCTTGATTTTAGGGTGACCTTTTCTTGCCACTACTAATGCTATTATAGATATTCATAGGGAAAATTGACATTAAGAGTGGAAAATGAGGAAGTAATGATTAAGATTTCTAAGAGTATGAAGTGTTCATCCATGTAAGATGACTCTTGTTTTGCATTAGATGTCCTTGATGACTACACAAATGATTTTTGCAAAAACGATTTGTTGAACCATCATAGGCTGCACATTTGGTAAAAGTGACAAATGCGAGATAAAATAACAAGTTGCATATAAAGTTATACCATATGTAGAGTATGTTGTGGATGGTAAGGGCACTCTTGGAAAAGAAGTTTTTAAAACAATTGAGAATTTAATTTTTGGTAGAATAAGACTATCTATTGAAGTCCCTCTAGAATTGGAGCTGAAAGAGCTACCTAATCACTTAGAATATGCATTTTTGGTACAACAAAACAAATTACTAGTTGTCATTGCCAAAGATTTGGGGAAGGAACAAAAGCTATAGCGAGTTCAAGTTTTGCAAAAAAACATAAAAAGGCTATAGCATAGAAGATTACTTATATAAAGTCTTTTTTTTTTTTTTTTGTTGTAGATTTTGATGATTTTCTTCTATTTCTTTCTATTTTGAACACTATGTAAAGACTGTTTGAGGCATTAATTTGTCTTAGGACCTCAGGAATCACTTAGCTAGGGTTAGGGTAGTATAAATACTCTTTTTTTGTAATTCGACAAGATAATCTACTTATTCTATTCAAATTTGAAAAGAGAGCCTTGAGAGATCCTTACCTCCTTGTTCATCTTGTTCAAGACCATGCTTAGATTTTATTCCTCCCTTTGAATGAGTCTCTAAATCTTGTGGATAATCTAATATGATTTCTCTTGATTAGGTCTTAGTTACTTTATTCTTCTAAGGTTTATCTTGAATTCTATTATTTGGGTGCCTATAGATTCTACTCTTTTATTCTTAATTTCCTTTATTGTTTCAAGCATATTTGGGTGAGTCTATAGTTGATCTTACTACTAATGTTGTAGGTCTTTAATGCTTAGTTATTGAAGGGTTTGCTAGATTGTAGATAGATAGCTTCATTCATCCATTTTGGCCACAAAACTCCATGTTTTGCTTCCATTGTATGAGCTGAATTATTAGCTCATTATCCCATCAATTTAACCACCCAAGATCATATCAAAGAGTTTCGTATCAGAGTAAGCAAAGCTTTGATTCCAATCAAAGCGTTAAATTAGGAAAAGGAGTCCTACAAAGCTGAAGAAACACAGGAGAAATTTCGTAACTAAAAAAAATGCTCCAAAAAAGTTCATGATATCTTTGATATTTCTTGATTTTCACTTGAGAAAATTACTTCTTGATGTTGTTATAATACTTGGGAACAAATTTATCTTGTATTTGTGGTGAATATGGGCTTGAATAGAGATGAAAATATTGGTTGGTTTTAAGTGACGGGATTGCAACCAAGGTATTTGAAAAATGTTCTATGAGATTGTTTGTGGCTATACATGGGAGTTTTGACCTTTATCCTTCATTCCTTGGGATGTTGGGACTTGATATATCACTCTATTATCGACATACATGCTTATTGAGCTCATTTTTACCATTGTGCACTTATAATTATCTTGTTCTTCATATTCGTATTTGCTAGTTGTTCTTATTTCTTTGCTCTTACTAATTCTTGTTCATTTCTTGTTGAACTTGCTTCTTTTTATTTTTAGTGTTTTTTCTTGTGTTAATTGAGTCCTCACTTCTTGAAATTCTTTCTTGAAAACTTGTTTGCTTAAGATGCCCAACAAGTGTTTGTTGAAATTCCCCTAGGACCCCCTAATTGGAAAGTTCATTAGTTTTTGTTAACTCACTTAGTTGGACTAAATCTTTAGCTATTGGAGAGAATTAAGATTGAACAAGATGGCTTGAGTGTTGAGAAAAAGGAAAGAGGATAAGATTATTAACAAAAGAGCTAAAGAGAGTAAACATGAGTATAGAGTGACTATCTTTGAGAGTAAACACGCAATGTGGTGAAGAGATGATCTATTCCTTTTTATGCTAATCTTTTTTGTAGGTATAGTTCATTGAATATTTTATCATCATGGTCTATGAATAAGAAATCCCTAGACCTAACTCAAGTAGACCTAGTAGGCCACAAGAAGAATCAATTTAAATGCTTTGATAAGAACAATGCACAGTAGGTTTAAAGACATTATATGGGAGATCACAAGATTGAGACATCACTTAGGTTAATCTTCTACCGTGGCACAAAGAAAGGGCTATGAACAATTTGAAGCTCCTAGCCCTAGAATGAGGGATGATGATGCCCATACTCCTCCGTTAAATATTCAACAAGGTGAAGAGTGGGATGAGCACTCTATTGGGGGATTCCAACAAAGCTTCTATGAGAGGAAAAAGGCATGGTGTGAGAGGAGCATGAGGTAGGGACCAAGAAAGGAATGGTGAAAATAATCCAAGGGGGTTAGAAAGAGAGTTTGAGAGATTTGATGAATGGTATGAAGGGGAACACGGTGATACATATGGGGAACTTAATAGATGATGGGGCAATAGAGGAAGTAGAAGAGAAAGAAATAAAGAGGAGAGAGATTTGAACCATATCAAGATGAAGCTGCTTACATTTTATGGAAAGAGTGATTCCAAAGTATATTTTGAATGGGAGAGAAAAATGGTAATATTTTTTTAGTGTCATACTTATAGTGAAAGGTCAGGCTAGCTATTTTGGGTTTTTTTGGAGTATGCTTTGGTTTGGTGGGAGTAAGCTAGTGCTCAAAGAAGGCAAATGGGAGTAGAAGCCATGGCAAATTAGAACTTGTTCAGGGACACAATGAGAGTTAAGTTTGTTCTATACCACTACTACTATGACCTCTATCAAAGGCATCAATCACTCAAGCAAAAGAATAAGAGTATAGAGGATTATCATAAGGAAATACAAGTAATATTGATTAGGGCTTAAATCCAAGAGGACCATAAAGCAACAAGGGCTAGATTCTTAGGTGGATTAAATAGGAAAATAGCAAATTTGGTAGAGTTATACTCCTATGACCATTTGGAGGATATGGTTTATGCCGCTATGAAGATTGAGAGGCAACTAAAGAGGAGGGCTTTTGGGTTGCACTCAATGTGTTTGATATATTGTCTCAATGAATTATGATTGCTCATACTTGACTAGCAAATCTTCCATTCGTGAAGTTTAGTAAATAATTTATTTAGTAAAGAGCATTTAAATAATTTTTATTTGCTAAAAGTGTGATTGAGGTTGTGATAGTATCATTTAGTGTAATAAGTATTTGAAATCCATGCATCTTCTTTATTACACACCGAGTGTTTGATAAATTACCTTTAAGACACTTTTCTTTCTTATTCCTTGGAATTAGTTGACTTGATTAGTAGAACTAAATTATTTGAAGTAGGAAAGAGTTGGGAAGAACTTGGGTGAGTAATTGAGAGTTTGAAAAAAATAAAGAAAAGAGGGTGAGCCATTTTACAAAAGCCAAGAAGAGTGCAAACACGAGTGATGAGTGATCACTAAAAATTGAGTGTAAACATGTGAGGGAGTGCAGTGAGGAATTTTTCTTATGTTTTCTACTTAAATTTTATAGGTACTTCTCTTGAAAAAAAAAAATTCACAATGGCAAGTTAGAGTGAAAGTGAAGGGTATGACAATTATAAGGAGTCTTACTTTGCTTTGGTGAGAGTAGTTATGGGGGATATGATAAACATGAATATGACTAGGAGGAAGATTATTATGGAAATGAAAGTGATAATGAGAATTTGCTTGATTATAGAGATGAGGCTTCTAAGGATAGCTCTGATGTAGGGCCAAGCACAAGAAGAAAATGATATGTGAGAATAAATTATGGGAATGATGGGGTTTGTAATAGAGGACCACCAAAATATTCAAACAGTGGTATGCAAAAGAAAGGGAGTATAGGTGTTTGTATGAAAGTCCAAAAGTATCTAGACCAAGAGAAAAATGTGCATCGCAAAATTATTCCAAGAGTAGTTTGAGAAGAAAGCAAGATTATGTTTGTTCTACTTGTTAGGATTATGGCTATAGCACGTTGATTGTCCAAGAAGGAAAAGTCAAGGAAGTAGAGATGAGTTGCAAATAAGTGAATTGAGCCCTTGTGAGCAATGTTCCAATTATGAACACATTTCACCTACTTGTCATTAGAAGTCCTTCATTTTGCAATGAAGCCACTTGAACAAAATAATTGTGATGTGGGAGAAACAATATGAAGAAAAGAATAGTGAGGAGCAATGGGTTGAAAAGAGCAAACAAGAAGAATTACATGGCTTTGAGAAGGAGGAGATGCTAAAAAAGGGAAGCTAAAAGCCAAGAAATGCTCAATCAAAATGATAAAGTAGTGCATGAAGAAGTTGAGAAAAATGTTGATGAGCTTGATGAGGACCTTAGTGATGATGAAGAAGAATATGTGGAACCATTGAGTTCAACAAATGGGGTTACTCAGGAATATTACAGCATTCTATTCTTTCTAGAGGATAAGTCAAACCCATTAGGAGTGTTAGTGGAAAATGAGCGAGAAGAAGTTGAGCAAATGAGTCTTGAATTTGTAAAAGAACCAAAGAATTCAAAAATTGAGGAAAAGAATGAGCAAATGTGTGATATAGATGAAGGTTCTCAAAGTGCTTCAAGTACTTATGTAGTGGGAGAATGCTCGTATTCATAAGAGGAGAAAATACAGAATTGGCTAAAAGTTGTGCAAGAGCAAATGAGAACATGTGGAGTTAAAACGTATGAAGCATCTAGTGCAACTTTACCAAATAACACAAATCTAGTTGAGGAGATATAGTGGATGGAAGTCATAGGGATGTACTTAAGAAACCTTTTTTATTGATTGGAGTAGTAATAAAAGTTGAAAATGCTTGTGAGGGAGTGGAAGAAAGAGAAAATTTACAAACAGAGAATATATTTTTCTCAAAATGTCTAATCAAGCAAAAATCATGTAGTATCCGTATTGATAAAGTAAGTTGTAAAAATGTGATTAGTGCTACACTGGTAGAGGAGTTAGGAATAGAAACCATCAAATACCCTAGACCTTACAAGTTACAATGGTTGAACAATTGTAGAGAGGTGAAGGTGAACAAACAAGCCAAGGTTACTATTGATATGGATAAATATTACGATGAAGTAGTTTATGATGTATTTCCCATGCCTGTAGGCATATCTTATTAGGAAGACCTTGGATGTTTGATAGAAATGTAGTCCATAAAGGGAAGACGAACACTAATTCTTTGAAAAAAGATGGAAAGAAAATCACTCTACTAATATCTTAGGGGATAAGAAAATGACACTAATTCTTATCCCCTACTGAAGTTTTGAGAGATCAAAATATCTTAAGGGAAAATGAAAAGGAAAGAAGAGGTGGAAATAAGAGGAAAAAGAAGAAGAGTGGGAAAGAAAATGAGGAGAAAAAAGGAGAAAATAGGGAAGAACAAAAGAAAGGGGAACAAGAGGTTGAGGTGAGAGAAGAAAAAGAGATACAAATTTATGAAGTAAAGGAAGATTGGTTGAGAAGATAGTGACCATTCCAAATTGGAGATAAAAAGCAAAGAGAGAAAAAAAAAAGACAAAAAAAGAAAAAAGAGATGAGGTAAAATGAGAGGGAAAATGTTGCTAATGAAAAGAGAAAATATAGAAAGTAATGAGGTACAAAGCCATGACATTTTACTTTCACAAAAACTCTCTCCTGTTTGAATTCTTGTATAGGTTTTGATTTGAGAACGAATCCTTTCAGGGAAGCGAAAAATGATAGGAATCACCCCAGGCACAAAGGCTACTTAAAAGAAGATAAAGAGAAAATCTAAACCACAGCTTATAGCACATTGGGTGAGATCTATTTTCAAGAGATTTCAATAGGAGTTTAAGGTCAACCATGCCAACAAAACTGGGGCTAAGAGAATGATGATGGAGGGATAAAGAAAGGAAGGTGAAAAGGAGTACATAAAAGGCAACCATTCTTGTGGAAGGTCAAGTAAACAAATGAACAATGATTAATAAGCAAACGGGAAAATGAATGAATGTGACCTAAGGGAGCATAAAATGGAAACAATCTTGGCTTCAAAACTATTTAAAAGATCAAGAAAATGCATGGAAAAAGAATGGAAAGAATGTAGGTTAAATGAGTAGGTATTATAGTGCCCAGAGTTGACCTGTCGTTGGCCTAGATCAGTCGACCAGGCACTGGCTATGATCTACAAAATTCCTCAACCTTTTTACGTGTGTGCTGTTCTAGTAGAATAGATATGGCGCTGGCCCTACTAGCCCGACCCGGCGCTGATTGTGTTATGGAAAAAGCCTTTTTTTGATTAACTTTTTGTGAATGAGCACTGTTCTTCTAGAATGTACCCGGCACTGGCCTTAGCAGGCCTACCTGGTACCAACCCTTTTCTGGATCTAAACTCGTGACGTTTATCAGCTATTTTTAGGGTCATTTTGTAGTATTTGCTAAGTAGTTAGGGCAAGACATCTATGTATATGTTATTATAACATTGTAAAGAAGAACCTTTAGGAAGCATATGAAATTGTAAGTTCAAGAACTCTTTGAGAGTTTTGGACAGGGTGATCCTCTTGGGTAATGCCCATTAAACATGAAGACTAAATCAAATGATTTAGTTCCACCTACGATCTTGTCTCTAAATCTTAAAGGATAATCTCAACTACATCTCTATTTTTATGAGCTAGGTTGCTTAGTGTGTTTGATAGGATTTAATTAGGAGCCTTGAAATTCCTATCCTTGGTGATCATATCAAAGTGGTATCAAAACATCATATCAATGTGGTATTAGAGCTTGCATTATGTTAATTCTAATCAACTAACTTTCTTTGGGCTAAAGTACAATCTTCTTTAAGATATATTGATTTTCAAATTTTTGTCACCTTTTCTATTGCTATTTTTGGAAGTCATTTCCATGAAGTTTGGTACTTCTCAAGATCATATCAAAGTGGTACCAAAACTTGCATTGTGTTGATTCTAATCAACCAACATTCTTTGGGCTAAGGTACAATCTTCTTCAAGATCTATTAATTTTTAAATTTTTGTCACTATTTCTGTTGCTATTTTTTGAAGTTAAAAACTTGAATTTGTGCCATGGAAATGTTGTTAATTTGATCTTATATGGTATATTTATGTTTGAGGAGTCATTTGGTGTAACAATTTGTTGATTTTAGGGCAAAACCAAGCTGAAATTTGCTATACAAAATTGAACTATGAGATTGTACTAAATGTGTTTGATATATTATCTTAATGAATTATGATTGCTCATACTTGACTAGCAAAGCTTCCATTCATGAATAATGGTAAATAATTTGTTTAGTAAAAAGCATTTAAGTAATTTTTAATTGCTAAAAGTGTGATTGAGGTTGTGATAGCATCACATAGTGTAACAACTATTTGAAATCCATGCATCTTCTTTATTGCACACCAAGTGTTTGATAAATTACCTTTAAGACACCTTTCTTTCTTATTCCTTGGAATTTAGTTGACTTGATTTGTAGAAATAAATCATTTGAAGTAGGAAAGAGTTGGGAAGAACATGAGTGAGGAATTGAGAGTTTGGGAGGGGGGGTGAGTTCATTTTACAAAAGCTAAGAAGAGTGCAAATACGAGTGAAGAGTAATCACTAAAAATTGACTGTAAACACGTGAGAGAGTGCAATGAGGAATGTTTTTTGTGTTTTCTACTTAAATTTTGTGAGTACTTCTCTTGAAAAAAAAATCACAGTAGATAGTTGGAGTGAAAGTGAAGGATATGGCAGTTATGAGTAGTCTTGTTTTGCTTTGGTAAGAGTAGTTATGGGGGATATGATGAACATGAATATGACTATGAGGAAGATTATTATGGAAATGAAGGTGATCATGAGAATTTGCTTGATTATGGAGATGAGGTGATGAGACTCTGCTTCATTATGAAGGTCAAGATCAAGGAGGGGGAGGCGTGACAATGTAAGAACTCAAGTCGGCAACAATGACGGATGAAATTCGACCAAAATGAAGACCTTCAGAGGATGGCCGGCACAGCCCTAAGCAGCAGAACCGATGCCGGCTCTATGCTAGCCAACAACCGCTTTATTCTACCATTCGACCGCCCGAAGACAGGTTACAACCAGCACCAGCTGTGGTGTCCAAACTGGCGCCAGCTCCATCTTAGGCAGCTGACGACTGTCAATCATTTTTTATATTTTCTCCGATTTTCTTCAATTTTAGTTGCTTGTAAAGACTTATTATGACCTTAAACTATAATAGAACCTCAAGGATTACTTAGCTAGGGTTAGGGTAGTATAAATGGAACCTTTTGTGATTTGACAACACAATTCACACACTTTAATTCAAATTTGAGAGAGGATTTTGAGAGGCCCTAGCCTCCTTATTCATCTTGTTTAAGACCATGCTTAAGGGTTAGTCCTTCTTATGAATGAGTCTATAAATCTTTTGGATAATCCAATGTTGTTTTCTTTGAATAGATCTTAGTTGCTTTGTTCTTCTAATGTTTGTTCGAATTCTAATATTTGGGTGCCAATCTTGTTTGACTTTGTTGCTTCAAGGATATTGGGGTGATATTATAGTAGAACTTTCTACTTTTCTTGAGGGTTTTTGAAGCTTAGTTCTTCAAGGGTTTGATAGAGGGTAGGTTGTTATTTTAATTTCTCTATTTTGTCTCTAGAAGAATCTCTATTTTGGTCCCATTTGGTTGAGCTGAACACATATCCAACTAAATCACTCACAACACCAAGAAAAAACCCACATAAGATCATATCAAAGAGTTTGGTATCAGAGCAAGGAAAAGTTTGATTCCAATCAAAGCTTGAAAGTAAGAAAATGAGCCCTACAAAGTTGAAGAAAAAGAAAACAGAGAAAATCCCGTAACTCAAAAACATGCTCCAAAAAGGTCATAAAATCTTTGTTATATCTTGATATTTCCTTTGGGAAATTTCTCCTTGATATTAATATAATCCTTGGGAACAAAATTTTCTTGTGTTTGTGGTGAAATTTGGCTTGAATATGAGTGAAAATGTTGGTTGTTCTTAAGTGACGGGATTGCAGTTAAGGTATTTGATAAATGTTCCATGAGAATGTTTTTTGCTATAGTTGGGAACTTTGATTGTTAATTTTCATTCCTAGGGATATTGGAACTTAGAATATCACTCTATTGTTGAATTCCATGTTCATTGAACCTAATTTTTCTAGTGCACACTTGTGATCATCTTGTTCTTCATAATCCTAGTTCTAATTGTTCTTATTTCTTTATTCTTGCTAATTCTTGTTTGTTTCTTGGTTAGAAATGATTCCTTGTCTGTCTAAGTATTTGTTCTTGTATTGATTGAGTCCACATTTCTCGAAATTCTTGATTAAAACTTGTTAACTTGAGATGCCCAACAAGTGTTTGTTGAAATTCCTCTAAGACCCTCTAATTGGAAAATTCTTTTGATTTATGTGATTCACTAAGTTGGACTAAAACTTTAGCCATTTGGGAGAATTGGGATTGAACAAGTAGACTTGAGTATTGAGAAAAAAGTAAGAGGATGAGCCTATTACTAAAAGAGCCTAAGAGAGCAAACATGAGCGTGGGAGACCAATCCTTGAGAACCAACACAAAAGGAAGCAAAGTGAGGAATTATTTTCTTCCTAATCTCTTTTGTTTTATAGGTATAAGTAAGTAAATATTCCATCACTATGGCCCATGATCAAGAGATCTCTAGGCCTAAACCAAGTGGTCCAAGTAGACCTCAAGAAGAACAAATTGATGATAGGGGTTTGCGTGAAAACTTGCAAGCTATGATGAGGACTATGCAAAGTGAGTTCTAAAACATGACAAGGGAGTTGATAAATTATCTTGGACAATCTTCTATCGTTGCACAAAGGAGAGGCCAAGAATGATTTGAAGTACCTAGCCCAAGGATGAGGGATGGTAATGCCCATACTCCTCCGTTAAATGCCCAACAAGGGGAAGAGTGGGATGAACACTTTATTAGGGTATTCCAACAAGCTCCTATGAGACGGGGAAGACATAGCTTGAGAGGAGGACGAGGTAGGGGCCAAGGAAGGAATGGTGGGAACAACTTAAGGGGGTTAGAAAGAGAGTTTGAAAGAATTGATGAATGGTATAAGGGGGAACAAGTTGAGGCCTTTGGGGAACACCATAAAGGATGGGGTAATAGGGGAGGAAGGAGAGAAGGAAATGATGAGGAGAGGGAGTTGAATCATATTAAATTAAAGGTGCCCACATTCTATGGCAAGAGTGACCCCGAAGCATATTTTGAGTAGAAAAACAAGATTGAGATCTTCCTAGAAAGTCATACCTATAGTGAGAGGTCAAAAGTGAGGTTGGCTATTTTAGGATTTTCGGAGTATGCTTTGGTATGGTAGGAGCAAGTTAGTATACAAAAGAAACAAATGGGAGTGGAAACCGTGGCTAGTTAGAATTTGTTGAAAGATATGATGAAGACAAGGTTTATACCACACTATTACTACAACGATCTTTATCAAAGGCTCCAATCACTCAAGTAAGGAAACAAGAGTGTGAAAGATTACCATAAAGAAATGGAAGTAATGTTGATGAGAGCTTAAATCAATAAAGATCCTAGAGCAACAAGAACAAGGTTCTTAGGAGGATTAAATAGGAAAATTGCCAATTTGGTAGAATTGGATCCTTATGATCGATTGGAGGATATGGTACATGCCACTATGAAAATTGAGAGACAATTAAAAAGGAATGCATTTACTAGACCACCACTTCTAAACCCCAACATTACCAGACAGGTGCTAATTAAGAAGGATGAAACCCCTAAGTCATTCCAAAGGGACTTCTACAAACCTAGGGAAGATTGGAACAAGGATGAGGGAAAAGCCATGGAGAGGCCACAAAGGAATAGGTAAATCAAGTGTTTTAAGTGCCTTGGACATGGATATACTTCCCATGAATGTCCAAGTAAGAGAAAGATGTATACTAATCCCTATGGTGAGATTTCTACCGATAAGGAAGAAGAGGGAGAAAGGTACCAAGGAGACTAAAAGGGAAATGGAGATGATGAAAGTCATTAAGGAGAAGTTGTTAGTCAAGAATACTCTTTGGTGGGAATCACAATAAGATTATTGAATTCACAAGCCATTGAGGATCAAGATCACCAACAAAGAGAGAACATTTTCTACACTAGGTGTCTAATCAACAAGACCCCTTATAGTGTCATTGTGGATAGTAGGTGTTGTACTAACGTAATTAGTGCAAATTTAGTTGAAGAATTAGACATGAAGTGGATAAAACACCCCAAGCCCTACAAATTGCAATGGTTGAATGATAGTGAGGAATTGAAAGTGAACAAACAAGTTTTGGTATCTTTTGAGATGGGGAAGTATAAGGATGATATGCTATGTGATGTGGTACCCATGCAAGCAGGTCACTTGCTCCTTAGGAGACCTTGGCAATACGATAGGCCTGTAAAGCATGATAGGAGGAAAAATACTTATTCCCTACTCAAGGAAGGAACTAAGTTTACCTTCACCCCCATGGCCCCTAATGAGGTGAACAAATATCAAAGAATCATGAAGGAGAAAAAAAAGAAGATGGGAGCACAAGATGTCAAACAAAAACAAGAAGTTGAGAGAAAAGAACAAGAGAGGAAAGAAAAAGAGTTTAGAGAGAGGATGGGCAAACAAACACCTTTGACAATCAAGGATAGGAGTGAGCAAGGACAAGAGAGGGGAGGCAAAAGAAGAGTGAATTTCTTTGCAAAAAAAAAGTGAGGTCATAGAGGCTATAGAAGCTAAGGAACCGGTTATTTTTCTTTTATGTAAAGGTTCTTATGTTTCTACTAATGATTTTTTATTGTCTTTACCTGATAAAATTGCAGCTATTCCTTAAGATTTTAAAGTCGTTTTTCCAAAGGAAGTAGTCAACTGAACACTAATCCAATTCTTGCGGGCCATAATCAAGAAGAACTTGAACAATTGGGGGGCATGCTTGCCACACCTTAAGTTTGTTTACAAAAGGACTTTTCACCCTACCACTTCTTATTCTCCTTTTGACATTGAGTATGGTTTTAACCCTCTAACTCCTTCAGTATTATTTCCCTTGCCTATAGGTGAATGAGAGAACCTTGATGGAGCTAAGAAGACGGTAATGGTGAAAGCATTCCATGTAGATGATTGCAATAATTCGGAGACGAATCCTTTTCAAGGAGAGGAATATGATGAGATTCCGCTTCATTATAGAGGTCAAGATCAAGGGGGGGGGAGGTGTGACCATACAAGAACTTAAGCTAGCAACAAAGAAGGACGAAACTTGACCAAAAAAAAGGCCTCCAGAGAACGGCCAGCGCCACCCCAAGCAGGAGAATCGGCGCCAACTCTATTCTGCCCAACAATGGCTTTATTCTACCATTCGACCGCCCGAAGACAGATCACAACCGGCGCCGGCTGTAGTGTCCAAACAGGCGCCGGCTCCATCCTGGCCGCATTTTTTATGTTTTCTGGAGTTTTCTTTAATTTTAATTGCTTGTAAAGACTTATTATGACCCTAAACTATAATAGAATCTCAGGAATTACTTAGCTAGGGTTAGGATAGTATAAGTAGAACCTTTTGTGATTTAACAACACAATTCACACACTTTAATTCAAATTTGAGAGAGAATCTTGAGAGGCCCTAGCCTCCTTGTTCATCTCATTCAAGACAATGCTTAAGAGTTAGTCCTCCATATGAATGAGTCTATAAATCTTTTGGATAATCTAATGTTGTTTTCTTTGAATGGGTCATAGTTGCTTTGTTCTTCTAAGGTTTGTTTGAATTCCAATATTTGGGTGCCTATTTTCTCTATTTTATTTGTTCTTATTTGCCTTTGTTACTTCAAGGATATTGGGGTGAGATTATAGTAGAACTTTCTACTTTTCTTGAGGGTCTTTGAATCTTAGTTCTTCAAGGTTTTGATAGAGAATAAGTTGTTATTTCACTTTCTCTATTTTGTCTCTAGATGAATCTCTGTTTTGGTCCCATTTGGTTGCGCTGAACACATATCCAACTAAACCACTCACAACACCAAGAAAAAACCCACACAAGATCATATCATGAGGCTTCTAGTGATAGCTTTGATGTAGGGCTAAGCACAAGAGGAAAAGGATATGTGAGAATAAATTATGGGAATGATAGGGTTTGTGTTGGAGAACTACAAAAATATTCAAAGAGTGGTATGCCAGAAGAAAGAGAGTATAGGTGTTTGTATGAAAGTCTAAAAGTATCTAGACCAAGAGAAAGAAGTGCATCGCAAAATTCTTCCAAGAGTGATTTGAGAAGAAAGCAAGATTGTGTTTGTTCTACTTGTTGGGATTATAGCTATAGCACATTGATTGTCCAAGAAGGAAAAGTCAAGGAAGTAGAGATAAGTTGCAAATAAGTGAAGTAAGCCCTTGTGAGCAATGTTCCAGTTGTGAACACACTTCACCTACTTATCATTGGAAGTCCTTTCGTTTGCAATGTAGCTGACTAAACAAAATAATTGAGATGTGAGAGAAATAATATAAGGACAAGAATAGAGAGGAGTAAGGGGTTGGAAAGAGGGAACAAGAAGAATTACTTAGCTTTGAGATGGAGGAGAGGCTAGAAAGGAAAGCCGATGGCCAAGAAATACTCAATCAAAATGATGAAATAGTGGATGAAGAAGTTGAGAAAAATGTTAATGGGCTAGATGAGGACCTTAGTGATGATGAAGAAGAAAACATGTAGCCATTAAGTTCAACAAATAGGGTGACTAGGGAATATTACAATATTCTATTCTTTCTAGAGGATGAATCAAACCCATTAGGAGTGTTAGTGGAGAATAAGAAAGAAGAAGTTGAGCAAAAGAGTTTGGAATTCGTTGAAGAGCCAAAGAATTCAAAAATTAAGGTAAAGAATAAGAAAATGTGTGCTATATATAAAGGTTCCGAGAGTGCTTCAAGTACTTATGTTGTGGGAGAAAGCTTATATCCACAAGAGGAGAAAATGAGCAGTTGGCTAGAAGTTTTGCAAGAGCAAATGAGAACATGTGAAGTTAATACGAATAAAGTATCTACTTCAACTTCACAATATGACACAAAATCTAGTGGACAAGATAGAGTAGATGGAAGACAAGGGGATGTACTTGAAAACCTTGTTCATTGATTGGAGTAACAATGGAAGTTGAAAATACTTGTGAGGGAGTGGCAGAAAGAGAAAATTCGCAAAGAGAAAATATGTTTTTTTCAAGGTGTCTAATCAAGCAATAACCATATAGTATTCTCGTTGATTGAAGGAGTTGTAAAAATGTGATTAGTGCTATATTAGTGGAAGAGTTAGGAATAGAAACCTTCATACACCCTAGACCTTACAAGTTATAGTGGTTGAACAATTGTGGAGAGATGAAGGTGAACAAAAAAGCCAAGGTTGCCATTGATATGGGGAAGTATAAGAATGAAGTGGTTTGTGTTGTATTTCCTATGCATTTAGGGCATAGTTTGTTCAGAAGACCTTTCATGTTTGATAGAGATGTGTCCATGAAGGGAAGAGGAACACTTATTCTTTGAGATAAGATAGAAAGAAAATCACTCTATTTTCCTTATCCCCTAGTAAGGTTTTTAGAGATCAAAATATCTTGAGGGAAAGGGAAAAGAGAAGAAGAGAGGGAAAAAGAAGATGAGTGAGAAAGAAAATGAGGAGAAAAAAAAGGAGAGAAGAGAGAAGAACAAAAGAAGGGGGAACAAGAGTTTGAGGTAAGAAAAGAAAGAGAGATAAAAATTGATGAAGTAAAGGAAGATGGGGTTGAGAAGATAGTGACCATCCCAGTTGGAGAGAAAAAGCAAAGAAAGATAAAAAAGAGGACAAAAAAAGAAATGAGAGAGGAGGTAAAATGTGAGGGAAAATATGGGTAGTGAAAAGAGAAAATATAGAAAATAATGAGGTACAAAGCCATGACATTTTACTTTCACAGAAACTCTCTTATTTGAATTCTTGTACAGGTTTTGATTCGTGGATGAATCCTTTCGAAGAAAGGGAAAATGATAGGAATCGCCCCAGGCACGAAGGCTACTTAAAAGAAAACAAAGAGAAATCTAAACCACAGCTTATGGCACTTTGGGTGAGATCTATTTTCAAGAGGTTTCAATAGGACTTTAAGGCCAACCAAGCCAACAAACCAAAGGCCAAGAGAATAATGAAGGAGTGGATAAAGAAAGGAAAATGATAGGAATCGCCCCAGGCACGAAGGCTACTCAAAAGAAGACAAAGAGAAATCTAAACCACAACTTATGGCACTTTGGGTGAGATCTATTTTCAAGAGGTTTTAATAGGACTTTAAGGCTAACCAAGCCAGCAAACCAAAGGCCAAGAGAATAATGATGGAGTGGATAAAGAAAGGAAAACCAAAAGGAGTGCAAAGAAAGCAATCATCCTTATGGAAGGTCAAGCAAACAAATGAATAAGGATTAAAGGGCAAACGGGTAAATGAAGAAATGTGACCCAAGGGAGCTTCAAATGAAAACAATTTTGGCTTCAAAACTATTTGAAATATCAAGGAAACACATGGAAAATGAATGGAATAAATGGAGGTCAAATGAGCAAGAATTTGAGTGCCCAGAGTTGACCTGACACTGGCCTAGATTGACTGACTAGGCGCTGGCTATGATCTATAAATTCTACAACTTTTTGATGCACTATTCCAGTAGAATAGACTCGGCACCGGCCCTACTAGCTCGACCCGGTGCCAGCTATGTACTGGAAAAGGCCTCATTTTTATTTTGTCTTTTTGTGAATGGGTACTATTCCTTTAGAATGTACCTGGCACCAGCCTTAAAAGGCCTATCTGGCACCAGCCCTATTCTAGATCCGAACCCTTGATGTTTTTTAATTTTTTTTTGGGTCATTTTGTAACATTTGCTAAGTAGTTAAGGCAAGACATCTATAAATATGCTATTATAACATTGTAAAGAAAAACCTTTGGGAGGCATTTGAAATTATGAGTTCAAGAACTCTTTGAGAGTTTTGGAGAGGGTGATCCTCTTGGGTGATGTCCATTAAACATCAAGATTAAATCAAAGGATTTAGTCCCACCTTTAATATTGTCTTTAAATCTTAAGGGATAATCTCAACTATATCTCTATTCTTATGTGCTAGGTTACCTAGTGTGTTTGATATGATTGAGTTATGTGCCTTCAAATTTCTATCATTGGTGTTCTAACCTTTATTAGATTAAGATGTTAAGGTGCCTTTAAAGTAAGATAGATTTACATTATCACAAGAGTATTAATTTTCTTACATTTTAGTGTTCTTGTGTGTGAGTTTGGTAGGTTTCTTGTTCTTATGTTGCACCCAAAAGTTAGATACTTCCTAAGATCATATCAATGTGGTATCAAAGCATCATATCAAAGTATGTTGGGGAGCCCTTGTGGTGGTACGGGTCCGATCCTGCAACTGCGGGTGTATATAAGAGGGGTATGTACCCCCACTAATAGCTATAGCTTTTGGTGGAATTAGTCATGCCTTGCTCATATCATTTGGAATCAGAGCTAGGTCACAGGTTCGACTCCCAGGTGGAACTTCTGCTAACATTGCATAAGGTTTGAGGTCGAACCTTCTCGTGAAAAGAAAGGTATGTTGGGCAGCCCCTGTGGTGGTACGAGCTCGGTCCTACATTTGTAGGTGTATATGAGAAAGGTATGTGCCCCCACTGACAGCTATAGCTTTGGTGGAGTTGGCCATGCCTTACTCATATCATAGATGCCTTTGACCATCATGGATGGAAGTGAGTAAGGACAAGAGAGGGTGGTAAAAAAAGAATGAACTACTTTGCAATACAGAATGAGGTCATAGAAGCAATAGAAGCTAAGGAACTAGTTATTTTTCTTATTTACAATGGATCTTATATTGCTACTAATGATTCTACTTTGTCTTAGCTAATGAAATTGTAGCCATTCTCTAAGAGTTTGACGATGTTTTTCTAAAGGAGGTGCCCGAAGGATTACTGCACATAAAAGGAATCAAGTATCAAATAGATTTTGTGTTTGGAGCTATCTAGAGGAGGCCAAGGAATTACAAAAGAATGTGGAGGAATTGCTTAATAATGAACATGTGAAAGAAAGCCTAAGCCTCTGTGCGATTTCGGTTCTCTTGATTCCCAAGAAGGATGGGACGTGCCACATGTGTATAGATTGTCGCACCATCAACAATACAACACTTAAGTATCGCTATCCTATTCCTAGTTTAGATTACTTGCTTGATGAGTTGTTTGGTGCATATATTTTTTCTAAAATTGATTTGAAATCCAATTATTACCAAATTATGATTAGGAAAAGGGATGAGTGAAAACGGCCTTTAAAACTAAACAAAGATTGTATGAGTGGCTTGTTATACCTTTTGGGTTGTCTAATGCTCCTAGTACTTTCATGCGTTTAATGCATTAATATTTTAAGAGAATTCATTGGAAAGTTTGTTGTCGTGTAGTTTTATGATATATTGATATATAACAAATCATATGTAGATCATTTGAATCATCTTCAATGTGTGCTTGTTGCTCTTCAAAATGAGAGATTATATGCTAACTTGGAAAAATGCTCTTTTTATTTGGAGAGGGTTATATTCCTTAGGTATGTTATGAGTACCAAGGGGATTGAGATTGATGACGACAAGGTAAAAGCTATCTAAGATTGGCCTACTCTTACTACCATTACCCAAGTTTGTAACTTCTATGGGCTAGCTAGTTTCTATAAGAGATTCATCAAGAATTTTAGCACCCTAACAGCCCCTTTAACTAAAGTGGTAAAGAAAAATAGGGATTTAAGTGGGAGGAAGCCTAACAACATGCCTTTCAAACCCTCAAACATAAATTGAGCCAAGCTCCAATTCTCATCCTACCAAACTTTGAAAAGGCATTTAAGATAGAGTGTAATGCAAGTAGGGTAGGGATAGGTGCGATTCTAAACCAAGACCAAAAGCCCATTGTATATTTTAGTGAGAAATTATTTGGGGTAACCATCAATTATTCTAGTTATAATAAAGAACTCTTTGCTTTGGTTAGGACCATAGAGTATTAGCAATACTACCTATTACCAAGAGAGTTTGTGATGTACACCGACCATGAGACCCTTAAACATCTCAAAAGCCAACATAATTTGAACAAGAGGTATACAAGGTGAACGAAGTTTATTGGGACATTTTCTTCTGTCATTCAATACGAAAAGGGTAAGAAGAATGTGGTTGTCGATGCATTATCTAGAATGTGTGCACTTTTAAAATCTTCGAATACTAAACTTATTGGTTTTGAACTTGTGAAAGAATTGTATGATAATAATAAGGAGTTTGGAAATATTTTTCATACTTGTGAGAAATTTGCATTTGCTAAGTACTATAGGCATGGCGGTTTCTTATTTAGGGAGGCAAGGCTTTATGTGCCAATAGGGTCCATTAGGAAATTGCTAGTTAAGGAGACCTATAGTGGGGGGATTAATGTGACATTTTGGTATTACAAAAATCCTATGCATTCTTAAGGAACATTTCTTTTGGCAAAAAATGAGAAAAAATATGGAGAAACATTGTTCTCAATGCATAATTTATAAGCAGGCTAAGTCTAGATCACTTTCACATGGTTTGTATCTTTACCCACTCCAAATGCTCCTTGGATTGATAGTTCAAAGAATTTTATCATAGGATTGCCTAGATGCAAAGGGGATAAGGATTCCTTATTTGTGATTGTTGATCAATTCTCGAAAATGACTTATTTTGTGGCTTATTCCAAGACTAATGATGCTTCCCATATTGCAAATTTATTCTTCAATGAAGTAGCGAAAATGTATAAGATTCTAAACACTATTTTATCGGATAGGAATACTAAGTTCCTTAGTCATTTTTGGAGGATCTTTTGGAATAAACTTAACACTAACCTTTTGTTTTCTATAGCTTGCCACCCTCAAACGAATAGGTAAACGGAAGTGGTCAACCGAATACTCACCCAATTCTTGAGGACCATCGTCAAGACGAACTTGAAGAATTGGGGAAAATACTTTCCATATATTGAGTTTACCTACAATATGGCTATTCACTCTACTACTTCTTACTCTCTCTTTGAAATTGTGTATGCTTTTAACCCTCTAACTCATTTAGATTTAGTTCCTTTGCCTATAATTGAACAGATAAACCTTGATGGAGCCAAGAAGGCAGAAATGGTGAAGACTCTCCAAGAAAAGGTGAAGGCAATTATTGCAAAGCGAAATTAAGAGATCGTACTTAAGAAAAATCAAGGAAGGAAAAAGGTTTCATTTGAGCCCAATGATTAGGTATGGGTACACCTTTGAAAGGAAAGATTTCCCACTTAAAAAAGAAATAAATTAGACCCAAAAAATAATGGGCCCTTCCAAATCATTACCCAAGTTGGAGATAATGCCTATAAGATCAATTTACCCAGTAAGTATAAAGTGAGTGCAACGTTTAACGTTAGTGACTTAACTCCTTTTGATGTAGGTTATGATTTGTGGAAGAATCAACTTCAAGAAGGAGGAGATGATGAGAATCAAGCTAGCCAATTAGTTCAATCTCAAGAAGGAGGAACGACCTTACAAGGACCAATAATAAGATCAAGGGCTAAGAGGTTCCAAGGAGATATCTAATTGCTCATACAATTATGTTTAAGGATGGAAGAGATTTTGAAGGATGTTGAAGGAAGGTAAGAACTCAACTTGAAGATTATCCAAGAAAAACCCTAACAAAAACTCAACCCAGCACCAAAAGAGGGAGAAAAAGCTGAAGAACAACATGATAATGCCAAACCAACATCAACCCAAGCCAGCTAACCCAGCGCTAGCCGTGCACTACCAGTGAATTCTTCACTCTCTAGCAAAGAGCCGGCGCTAGCCCTAGCGCCGGAACTGACGCCGGCCCAAGTAGGGGCCCAAGCCTTGTTTTGCAGATTTTGTTGATTTTCTCTGGTTTCTTTCTATTTTAAACACAACATAAAGACCTTTTAAGGCCTTAATTTATCTTAGGATCTCAGAAATCACTTAGCTAGGGTTAGGATAGTATAAATACATCCTTTTGTGATTTGACAAGATAATCTACTTACTTTATTCAAATTTGAAAAGAGTGCCTTGAGAGGCCTTTGCCTCTTTGTTCATCTTGTTCAAGACTATAGTTAGGGTTTAGTTCTCCCTTTGAATGAGTCTCTAAATATTGTGGATAATTCAATGTAGTTTCTCTTGATTGGGTCTTAGTTGTTTTGTTCTTCTAAGGTTTATCTTGAATTCCATTATTTTGGTGCCTATAGTTTCTACTCTTTTGTTCTTGATTTCCTTTGTTGTTTGAAAGATATTTGGATGAATTTATAGTTGATCTTACTACTAATCTTGTGGGTCTTTAATGCTTAGTTCTTCAAGGGTTTACTAGATTGTTGATAGATAGCTCAATTCCTCCATTTCGGCTGCAAAAACTTCACTATTTTGGTTCCATTGTATGAGCTAAATTATTAGCCCATTATCCCATCAATGTAACCACCGAAGATCATTTTCGATTTTTGGCTTATCTTGACCTGCATTTAGAATTACTATTATTTTTGTCTTGATATGAGCATTTGGAATAAGTTTATTGTGACAGGATATTCGTAGGTAATTATGTACATTTGATATGATATGAATTTAATCTTAAGAATTTGGTTTAACCTTGTCTATGTTTTAATAAACATGGTGATATTTTTATTTCTTCATATTGGATGAGAAATTTGTGATAAAATTTAAGTAAGGAATTTTGACTTATTTATATTCTATGATCTTCTAGCTAATCCTTATTCCAGGTTTAAGTTGTTATACACCGACCAAAACCACTCTTAGTTTATGGGGAAAGTCATGCATGGCATACCATTTTATATTGCATTTCATAATTTGAACCATTTTCATAAGTATGTGTTATCCATGAGTTTGCTATAGCATGAATTTATTTATTTGGATATAACTATGATGGTTGAGTTGGTGGGCCATTTATTTTATTTAATAGAATTTATTAGAAGGGAATGAAGTAAATTGAGTGGGAGTTAAGGAAATTTGTTGGAGGAATATTTGCACAAGAATTACTTAGTTTAGTGGTTAAGACTTGGTGATTATCTCTTGGTGACTTGAGTTCAAATCCCACCTCTTGCAAATCTGTTTCTTTCGTTCCCTTAATTTATTTTCTTTTCCCTATTTTCTCTACACCTTGGCCGAAATACCCTCGGGTAGCTGCCGTCTTAGAGCTTCCAACTCCTAAAATCCAGGAAGGTGATTATCTTAGGTATATTTGATAATAATAGAAATTTTATTATGAGAAAAAGAATTAAATGCAAATTAAATTTCTATTATCACTTAGTTTTAACTGTTGGACTGTATGCCCTCTTAGACTAGGTTTCTGATGTAAAATCGAATATTTTAATAAAAGAATTTATTTTCAAAAATTGTTTGTGCACAATTTTCGTTTGGAACAGACCCATTGTGTTTAAATAAGTGGTTCATGTGAATGGTGGTCTTTCACAGTAAGGTAAGGATCACGGGTTATTTAATACATAAACATTTGTTCTTAACCTATTGATGAGACTGGGAATCTCATCATGTTTAGGTTATTATGTTATGAATTCCAAATGGGGAATGGCTTACTTTTAGCCAGTGAGTAGTCAACTCACTTCATGACATAAGTGTATTTCGAATACGTAGGACAGGACTTGTAGTAGTGGTTTTTAAAAGTACTATATGATAGAAACCTAGACTACTACCGCTACAGCGTGGACTAGTACTCAACAAGTTGAGTATAAGTTTGTGGTCTAGCGAAGCTGGAAGCATATATTTTGATTTGCTATAGTTGAGGTTCTATCGTAGGGCCAATATACTTGCATGTTGGGTATGTGTGACTAGTTAGTTAAGACGGACTTGTATAAGATAGTTTTTGCACTATATCGCCCATTGTGGTTGTCCGAATGGTCTAAAATGTCCAGGGCCCTGGGAAATATGATTTAGATGTTTACTTTAGGGTAGCTCCCTTGGAAAGTGGAAACACTCCAAGAAGTCATGGACCATTAGATTAGAAGCCTAAGGATGGTAGATGTCATTTAGAGGGGTGTTAGTACACTTCTTCCTCTCTAAATGTACGGCGATGTGTAGAGGGGTATTTTAGTCATTTCACCTGTAGGTCGGAGACTTTGCTAATGCAGCATTGTCCTTGGGGTCAATATTTCCTTATGGTGATATTAAGAAATATTTAAAATGTAAAATACAGCTATTTATATAGCAAGGGTATTTTGGTCATTTTAACAACCAATGCGATGTGTTTTTTTGGTCCTTGGAATAGCCCGTAAGTCCTAACTAATTTTGGGTTGGGGAATTAGTCTCAGTTCAAGAGGATTTTATTTTATTTGATTTTATTCAGGATGTCTAATTTATTATTAGATTGAAATAAAATAAATAAAATAAAATAAAATAGGAGTTGAGATAAATTAATTATCTAGTTTAATTAGTTAATTAATTATTCTGGGCCTAGGTCCAGTATGAATAATTAGGAAATTAACCTGTCCTTAAACTATGGGAAATAATTAATGTTTAATTATTTATTGAGTTATTTATATAAGCCCAAGAAATAAATAATTAAAGATTAATTATTATGGTTCATTTGGGCTCATTAATTATTTATTGGATTGTTTATATAAGCCCAGGAAATAAATAATTAATTTTTATTATTTTGGGCCTTTTGGGTCCAAGAGAAATAATAAATATTATTTCGGTCCAATAGCTTTGACCGTAGGGTTTTTTCCAGATATGGTTAAGAAGAGTTTAGGGTTAAGCCAAACTTATTCTCAGGATAACATCCGAGTGTTTGAAATTTGATATCCCGGGGATATGTTTATCAGATAATGAGAGACCTAGTTTTGACTAACCAATAAACAAGTCTCTGGTAGAAGGAAAAACCCTAATCTCCCTAACACAACTAAGACTCACGTCTCTCTCTCTGAGACTCACGTCCCTCTCTCCCTTGCTCACGCCTCCCTCTTCTCTGGTTTCTTCTTGTTTCTTTGCTAATCAATAGCAAGAGAACCAAAGAGATTTGAGACCATTCTTCTTCTCTGTTGTGTTCACCGACTAGAGGATAGGCAGAGGAATATTCTAAGAGTTGAAAGGCTTGGCGTTAATGCAAACAAGGCGAAGTAGGAGGCTAACGGGTTTTCAACCGGAAGCTTCTTCAAGTGGGCAAGGCGGAGTGATTCCCGTTGTTCAATCCACTTCTACTCAACCTAGAAGGCTTAAGGAGCACAAAGGTATGATCTTCACACATCCGTGCGGCCTCTATGGCTTGTGTTTTTTTTTCCTTTGTTTTTACTGTCACTGCATGCTTCCTCTGTTTTCCCGTCCTTTCAATGTGGTATCAGAGACAGGTTCTTTGATCAATTTAGTAAGTATGGTAGTTAATAAAAATTGGAGAGATGATTATACCTGTGATCCTTTGCTGTTTTGGTATGGGATAGCGTCACTGTGAGCTTCACCGTTGAAGCATAGGACTTTTTGTAAAATTTTTTTCTTTAATGTTTTGATCGTGTAAACCCAATTTAAATGGGTATAGGCAGTTGTGGTTTTGTTTTGGATGAGTTTTTGTAAGTAAAAATGTCCAAAGAAGCCAAAGAAATAAGCAAAGTCGAAGAATAGAGGCTCTGCAGAAAGTTCGCGCGGGAGAAAAAAACAAAAAAGAATGGCACTATTCCTAAGCCGTTTAAGCCGAGCCAAGCCGCCGCCGAGCCACTGCCGAAACTGTGAGAGGAGCCGGTTGCTGTTGAGCCGAGCCGATGGGAGAATTGCGAGCCAATTGCTGATTGCAATTGCAAATTTGTAAATTGCAAATTTGCAATTGGCGCGCGGGTCTTTAGCGGGAAATTGGGCAGAGGCGCAGGTCGATAGCAAAGGGCAAGCGGGCGCAGGTCGGCTCCATGGGCTGCAGCACTGGCGATCCAGTGCGGCGCGGTGCACCGCGGCCGCGGTGGACCGTAGGCCATGCAGGCGCGGATCTGGTGCACATGGACCGCCAGCTATTTTTGTAATATTTTTATTTTTTTTATTTTTTGTTTTGGGTCCTATACTAGGCGAAGTTAATATTTTTTCAATATTTTATATTCTTGGAATATATTTGCATGAAAAATATTAGTAAGGAATTTTAGGATTGAACAAGATAGTTAATTAATTAATTAATTAGTGTGTTTAATTCTATTATTTGGGCACTTAAGTTTAAAAAATAGAAAAGCATGAAAACGTTTACTATTTTCTGGCATGCTATTTTTTTTATGTACCCATGTGCGCTTTTCCTCAAAGACCAAAGTCTTTGGGAACACTTTTTTTACAAGAAAAACATTTTTATTCAAAAATTAAATGGTTATTTTAATTTGTACAAAAATTAATCTTTGAATATTTTCTCAAAGGATTTAATTCTTGACATAGAAAATATATTGGATTTAGATATTTTTTGTAAATTAACATGGAGAGCCATTTTGTTTTGTTTTGGACTAGAAAAATGATTTTGTCAAATGAACTTGAGATTGGAAAATTTTTAAAATCATTAAGTTTTAACTTAAATAAAATTAGTCCATGGAGAAATCTCTCAAAGGATATAAGCCTTGGCATAGAGATTTTAATGGACTTAGATATTTTATTTTTTGAGTTAAGGAAAAAACTTAATAGAAATTTCAAAAGGATATTTTTCAGAAAACCTTTATTTTAAAAGACTAAGTGGGAGAGGGGTTCCAACGGCCCCACGGCTTCCATCACGGTCCTCATTAGAGATCGAGGGTCCCCTCGCGTCACCCTGGGAGTGAACCCATATAGGATAGGGATACCACAAGGATCTAGATCTAATGGAATGATGTAATTAATAACCCAGGGCACGTACTATGATCGGCCAGCCCACGTTGGAGGTCATAGTGCGAGGTATGTTCATAGGAAATGAGAGGAAACGGCCATCCCACGATGGAGTTATCCTCTAGATCATTACCTAAAAGGGAAATTAATTTGTGGTGGTTAATACACTTAGCTTAGGAAACTGTTAATTTTCCCAAGAAGCTATATCAGTTTTCCTAAGAGCCAAATTATTTTTAGTGCACAAATTTTATTTTGTTTTCACAAACTAAATTCTTTCTTTTATTTTTCATTTTTCAGAAAGTGGGAGGTTCTTTTAGTACATTGGCCATTATTCTCAGGGAGAATAAGTTAACGGGTCCAAACTATGTGGACTGGAAAAGGAACCTGGACATAATACTCACAGCCGAAGAGTATAAGTATGTCCTTTACGAGACCTGCCCTGTTATCGGGAAAGGTTTCACCGCTGAAGAGCGAGAGGCTGAGAAGGCGTGGAAGAAGGCTGATGAAATGGCACGTTGCTATATGTTAGCCTCCATGTCTAATGTGCTCCAGTCAAAACACGAGCACATGGCTTCTGCATATGACATCAGTCAATCATTGGCTACTATGTTCGCAGACAAGAGCCGGCCCGTAAGGCAGGAGGCTCTTCGAACTATTATAAACACTAAGATGGCTGAGGGAACATCAGTCCGAGAGCATATGCTCAAGATGATTGCTGCTTTAGAGGAGGCAGAAATCTTAGGGGCTGTCATTGACCCCGAGAGCCAAGTGGACATGGTTCTCAAATCTCTACCGGGCTCCTTCACTCAATTCAAGTTGAACTATAACATGAACAAATTGAACATGAGTTTAACTAAACTGATGAAGGAGCTCCAGATGGCGGAGATGTGAAACCCCGCCTAAAGCCAACCCTAGAGTAAGGGGGTCGGGAATGCATATCATATTATTTTGCATGAATATATATATTTTTGAATGATTTTATGTGCTTTAGAATCGTGGATTATAGGTTTAAATGCTTAGTTATACTTATTGAGTAGGAGGGGTAAAATGGTAATTTTGCTTGAGGTCAGAATAGGAAGATAGCTTGAGGAGTAGAAAAGAAAAATATGTGGGTGAGAAAATAAGAACAAGATTTGTTGTGGTTTAATGGTTAGAGCTTGGTGAATTAATTTCTAAGGTCATGTATTCAAATCCCATCATTTAAGCTTTTATCATGATTATCTTAATTAAGTTTGAATTTTTGTTTTCTTGCATTCCATGAAAATAGGAATGATTGTCTTAAGGGAGACATGAAGAGAATGTCCTAATCTTATCCTCATGTCCTAAAAGAATCCAAGAAGAATTCTTGTCCAACTTATTACCTCTAGCTTTGTCCTAGCATTTTCATAATTTAAATAAACTAAAATCCATTAAATCTTTTTCTTTGAATTCCAAAAAAATTCTGTGATAATTTCTTCCCCTTGAATTTCGAAAATCAGCTTTGGAGAAGGGAGGTTGACCGAAAAATAGGAGGGGAAATAGGAAGGGTTCCAAGAGAAAATCAATCACCATGGAAGGACCTTCAAATCTATCTTCAAGATGTTCATGTTTTAGTGGTAGGAAATCTGGAAATTTTCCAGATTTGTTGCAGCCCTTCTCTTCGAAAATTCAGGCCATAAACCCAACCATTTGCTGCCAAGAAAATGGTCATTTCAAGTGGCTTGGAAGCTGGAAAAATTGTGCAATTTTCGGACTGCACAAAACAGCACCAAACCAGAAATTTTTCTGGGCAATTCACAGCTCTTCATCAAGAAAATGAAGTTGTTTTTAGTTCATCTTCAAGCCAGCAAACTTCTCTGTATTTGTCCAGAAATAAGGCTGAAAAACCACCCTTGGAATACCCTCAAACAACCCTGAAGAACCTCTGAAAAACCAAGCTAAGAAGGTGCGAAAATCCTGTACCAAAATTCTGCAAATTTTCGGAAAAGCCATGAACACTTGAGAGCAGAGATTTTCCAGCCTTGTTCCTTTCTAGCCTAGGACCGAAAGTCACCTTCAATCTCTGTAGAATTGAGCCTTTCTCAGCCATACTCTGAACACCATTAAACCCACACTTACCTTGAAGCATAAGGACTCCATGGCTGCACCACAAAACACTCCTAAGATCACTCCATTCAAACTCCATTTGAACTTCAAAAATTCCAGCATTCCACTCCCATAAATCACTCTTGCATTAAGCTGAAATAACTAGAATTTTCTCTGCCTTTAAGGACTGAATTTCAGCCAGCCTTGAGCAACATTAACCCTCAACCATTTCAGCAAAACATGCTTGTTCCAGCCGACACCATTAAAGCTCCTAGACACCTCTCTTGATCAAACACCATAGCTGATCTTTTACCTTAAACATCTCCACCATTTCCTCCATTTAAATTTCAAATAAAATCTGGTTTCTCTCTCTCACAAAGCTGAAAATCGAAACCCTCAATCACACCCTACCATTCGGCCAGCTTTCTAGCAGAATTCACATAGCACTTCTTCTAGTTTCTCTCCATTTTCACCTAAAACACCAAGAACACCAAGAACACACACTAAACTTCTTCAAGCCTAAACCAACTCCAAACACCACCAATCACTCTCAAATACTCCAGATCATCTCTACCTAATCGCTAGACTTCATTTCTGCCATTTATAACACAAAATCTCGCAGGCAAGAATTTTCAACCGGATAAAAAAAAATCAAGTTTTCTTGAAGACCTCAAGAAACTCAACAAGGTAAAACAAGAACAATCTTCTTGTTCATCTTCTTCCATTCAATTCTTAATACCCCTATCTAATGCTCTCTTTCTTTTTCTCTCTCTATCTCTCTCACCCTCTTCTAACGAAAATGGTTGATCAAACCATAAACCATGAACGTTGTTTCATTGGATCATTCAAGTCATTCCATCGCGCATGGACCTTTTTTTGTCTTCACCAAAGGACTCAACAATCAAGTATTCATTCTTAAGTTTCTCTTATTAAATTCTAAAATCATGTCTCCTAGTTGATGATAGAGAAATGGATTATGATTGGGAGATTGAATATATGCATGTGGATTAGGGGATGAAGTTATGACATGACGATGGTTGTATTTGACTAGGATGTATGTGTTTTCCTTTCGAATCAATATATGTTCTTCATGTTTGATGAATTTAATGGATGTTGAAGCATGATTAGATATTATGACACCAAATGTGATTAGGCTTTTATGATCTTATTTTCCATGGAAACCATGATTGATGAATATGCTTAGTAGGATTTTTGGCCATGTGATAGTATGAGATAGTTCAAGTGTTTGTGCATTAATGGATTAATTTCTTGTTTGATGATGGAGAATGGGATCATGAATCTTTTTTAGCAATAGGAAGACCATGATGTAAGATTATTTTCTTGTAAATTCTAAGCTATATTCATTAGCAAATTTTATCACATAAATTAAAATTACTACTATATTTTTCTTCAAAAATTCGAAACACTAGGGGATTTGTATTAGAATATTAAATCAAACTATTAATATTTTTATTAAACAAAAGTTTAAAATAATCTATTAATAAATTTTAATTATTATTAATTATTTATTTATTATCTCTTCGAAATTAATTAAAAATTATTATTTATTTCTAATAAAGCTATTTTTTTAATTACCATTTCTTAATATCAAATAAGACTTAATAATATTTAAAATTCAAACCTTGGTTTATTTATTAATAATAACACTCAATAATTATTATTTGAGTCTATAATTTATTAACAATTATTTTAGAACCCCTAGTTATTTCAATCTATCAAACTAGACTTATTTTATAAAATTCTTCAGCATCTAGCCTTAAAGCTTAGGACATTAAAGTCATGGTTAGACATGGTTGTCACTAGATGAGCTAAGAATTATTTACGTAAGGCAGGTATAGCTTGAATGTGACCCTATGTTTTGTGTTTACCCCAGGCAGGGGTTAGGTCAGCCTTGGAAGACTTTTGTGTAGAGCAAGCAAAGAAGCAGGTAAGCTCCTGCATGGAGTTTTGTGAAGACCAAAAGTTATTGTGGCAAGCAAATGCAATGTATATGGACAATTATTTGTAAATGCAATTAAGAACTGTCTTTCCTTTTTAGTTCAGTCAAGCAAATCATTTGAAAATTGAATAAGCAGTTTTACACAAATCTAAACTTTTTCTAAAACCCAACTTGACTAGACTTTTGGAAACCCTTAATTGCTATTTTCAAATAAAGCAAAGTTTGATCAATTTTCTCCCAAGGGGAACAATCAACGCTGAGTACTCAATAAGGGTAGACCACCAGGACTAGTCTTTGAAGGGTTAGGGTAAGTCTCTCAGTAGGTGGCCACCTCTGAGGGGTGAGTTCTTCCTGGATAGGATGCCAGTCCGGTAGGTCATGCCGGTCCAAGCTAGCAAGTTTCAGTCATGTGGACTGTGTATTTCCGGAGTGGACAACCGGTAAGTTTAGGTGTAGAGATGGAGGAGCATCTCACCCGGTAGGCCGTACACCTACCTTTTGTCAGCATTGCACAAAGTGTGGCATTCTGACTGTTATTGGTCATGGGGCCCAACGTGTGGTAACCCATGGCTACCCATTTGAGTGGTTGTATTTATTGTGCACATATATGATTTGAAAAGTGAAACACCACTCTTTATTTTCAACACTTATTTATTACTTGCCAGCACTTTTCCCTATGAAACGTTTACAACTTGCATACATGAAATATTTTACCTGAAACACTTAAAGCACACATGGGCTTACTGAGATTTTTATCTCACCACTTTTTATGCCATGTTTTCAGGAAGATCCTGCTGTGGAGATCATTAGCTAGAATGTTGCCTTGCTTGAAGACTCTTGTTATTTACTTTAAGTATTGTTTGACAGATTGTTGCAAACAATTTATTTTGGATTTGTGCCAGTATTTATCTTTTGGGTTGTAATAAATTTAGTTTTAAAATATTTAGTTTTATTTTATTTTCATGTAACCTAGTTATAAAGACCCCTTGTCCTTTGGACGGGGCGACATCCCCAGCCCTGTTGGGCCTAGATAGTGGGGCGTTGCAAGTGGTATCAGAGCCTAGGTTTAGGCAAGTATTGATAGTATATGTTTTGATTTATTAAGTTCAAATCTTTTGTTTGACCGGTCTTATTTGTGCTGTAGGATGGTTAGAATAATTAGAACAGCAAGGAAAGGACAGCAATGGCACCCTTCCATTCCTATCTACCCGGAGGACCTACCTGTGCCTCAACCAGTACCTCAGCCTGGACCACAGCCAATCATCGCCCTGGATGATAGTAGTGACGATGAGGTCCAGATCATTGAGCCACCTTCCATACCCGTGATCGACCTAGTTACTGATAGTGAAGATGAGGAGATAGACATGGAATATGTTCCCCTTCCCCCTAGTCCCATAGTTAATTTAACTGCTGACAGTGATGACCCAGGGGAGATAGATTATGAATCTCCACCTAGACCTTCCTTTGTAACCCTACCCAATCAGTTTGAGACCGGGGAAAGTTCTAGGAGAGCTGGGAAGGAGCCAATAGATGGGTTTGCCAGTGGGGCTGGGATAGATTTCACTAGGAATTCTGGGGGATGGTTATATGATGCCGACATTGAGAACTCTGATGAGGATTAGGAAGGCTAGGTTCTTCTTTTTTTAAGACGTTTTATTTTCCATTTTCAATAAACTCCTAGGCTAGGAGTCTATTCACCTTTACTGCTTTATTTTAAAATTTATGCAAATAGGAGTACCTAGAGTACTCTAAGTTTTGAGAAAATTTATGTGTCATTCTTTATACAAAATTGCATCCAATTTCCTTTCGCTTTAAGTTGAATGTGAATGCATGCTGAATTTGGATATTTTCAACTTTGATGCATAAACTCATTATTTGGGGAAATGGTTTAGAATGGCACCCAAACGTCGTCCAGCCACATCCAGCAGAAGGGTTCCTGAGGCAGAGGCCGTGACACCGGAGATGGAAACAACTCAAAGGACATCACCAAATCATGGGGATGAGAACGAAATGGGATCGAAAGAACCGGTTAGTGCGACTATGATGCAAGCATTCCATAAAATGACCGAGATTCTGCAAAACTTGGCTGAGCGGAGGAATCCGAAAGGGGAAGATGAGGCATTGGAGCGGTTCCTGAAATTTCAACCGCCTATCTTCTTGGGAGAGGCTGAACAAGACCAAAAAGCGGAACAATGGGTGGAACATATGGAGGACATTTTTGCCACGCTCCAATATACCGAAAGACGTATGGTGAAGTTTGTCGCGTTCCAACTAAGGGGTCCAGCTCGAGCATGGTGGCAAAGGGTTCAGGATGATTAGGAGATGATTGACCAAGACTGGACGTGGGCTAATTTCGTGGAAGCATTCCGGGCAGAATATATCCCTCAGTGGATAGTCGAGAAGCGGGAAGACGAGTTTCAGAATCTGAAGCAGGGAAGCATGACGGTAGCCCAATACGCAGCACGGTTCACGCAGCTGTCAAAGTACTGCAAGAGGCTGGTGGATACTGAACAAAACAGAACAAGGCAATTTGTTAAGGGATTAAGGCAGGAGTTAAGAAGGGCGTTAGCACCCTCTCCACCGGTGACTTATTCGGGGGCTGTGGACGCAGCCACCCGTACTGAGAATGAAGACCGCAACCGATTGGCTTCCCGACCGTTCATACCAACAAGACCGCCGCCAAGACCTTTCCAGAGGCAGCAACCTAACAAGCGTCCTGCCAACCAGCAATGGCAGAATCGGGGAAAGCAAGCTCGAACAACGCCAGTTGGTCCAATGCAGAATCTTCCTTTATGCCGGCACTGTGGAAAAATGGGCCACATTGAGAAGAATTGTTGGTCGAAAGGAGGAGAGCAGAAGATTGTAAGAATAAGTCGGTTCAGTTCATTAGACCAGGGTGTGATGTGTTGGAGTTCAATGGCAAGAAAGTAAAAGAATTGAAGTTTTTGATAGCCGGGGCTAAAGCCCAGAAGTTGTTGAGGTAAGGATGCCAAGGATATTTAGCTTATGTGATAAACAAACTGAATGACCAGTGCACTCTGGAGGATACTGAGGTGGTGAAGGATTTTCCTGACGTGTTCCCGGCTGAACTCACTTCTCTACCTCCCAATCGAGAAGTTGAGTTCACTATTGATCTAGTCCCAGGAGCGAAACCGGTGTCTCGAACTCCGTATCGAATGGCACCGGCGGAGCTGAAAGAATTGAATGAGCAACTAGAAGAATTGGTGAGCAAGGTTATATCAAACCTAGCACGTCACCCTGAGGAGCACCTATACTATTTGTGAAGAAAAAGGACGGGACTCTAAGGTTGTGTATTGACTACCGGGGCTTGAACAACCTGACTATCAAGAATAAATATCCTCTGCCGTTAATTGATGAGCTGTTCGACCAGCTGCAAGGATCCAGTTGTTACTCCAAGCTAGATTTGAGGTAAGGCTACTATCAAGTGAGGATAAAAAAGGAAGATATTCCTAAGACGGCCTTCAATACGAGATATGGTCACTACGAGATTGTGGTGATGCCTTTCGGGGTAACCAATGCACCCGCGGTATTCATGGATTTGATGCATCGAGTGTTCCAGCCTTACTTGGACAAATTCGTGGTAGTCTTCATCGACGACATACTCATATACTCCAAGAGCCCGGAGGATCATGCAGAATACTTGAAGTTGGTACTAGAGAAGCTAAGGGAGCACAAGCTTTACGCCAAGTTTAGCAAGTGCGAGTTTTGGTTGGATAGTGTGGCGTTCCTTGGTGACGTGGTGACTAAGGAGGGAATCAAAGTAGACCCAGTGAAGGTTGAAGCCATATCAGACTGGAAGCAACCAGAGAACATCACCGAGATTCGAAGCTTTTTGGGTTTGGCTGGCTACTACCGGAGGTTTATTAAGGGGTTTTCGACGTTAGCATCTCCTATGACCCGGCTGTTGAGAAAGGACGTGCCATTTGTGTGGAATGAAAAATGCGAAAAGAGTTTCCAAGAGTTGAAGCGGAGGTTAATGACAGCGCCTGTGTTGAGTCTGCCGGAGGCAGATAAACCTTACACCCTATATACTAATGCCTCAAAGGAAGGCTTGGGAGTAGTTTTGATGCAAGATAGGAAGGTGATCGCCTATGCTTCCCGAAAACTGAAGCCGCACAAAGTCAATTATCCCACGCATGATCTAGAGCTGGCTGCCATTGTGTTTGCATTAAAGAAATGGTGACACTATTTGTATGGGGCGGAATATGAGGTGTTTACTGATCACAAAAGCTTAAAGTACATCTTCACCCAGAAAGACTTGATTTTGAGGCAGCGAAGATGGATGGAATTTCTGGAGGAATACCGGTGTCCTATCAACTACCATCCCGGGAAAGCCAACGTCGTTGCTGATGCCCTGAGCCGAAAAGTCAGAATGGCCAGGCTAAGAGTACAAAAGGTTGAAATGGTTCAAGACGTGTTAGACAGAAGAGCAGAAGTGCAAGAAGAGTGGATCATTATTAGCAACCTGAAGTTGACACCAGATCTAAGGCGGGAAATTGTTGAAGCCCAGCAGAGTAATGCGGAATTTCAGCTTTTCAAGGATAAGGAGCTTAAACGGCAAGGCAGTGAATTCCAACAGGACGGAGCGAGAGTGTTGTACTTCCGGGATCGTTTGTGTGTACCCGAGGAGCACCAGTTGAGGGACAGAATTTTAGAAGAAGCGCATAAGAGCAAGTACGCCATTCATCCGGGAGAGGTCAAGATGTATCAAGATCTGAAAAAGTCTTATTGGTGGCCTGGGATGAAGCAGAATGTGGTTAAATATGTCTCAACGTGTCTAACCTGTCAAAAAGTCAAAGCGAAGCATAAGAAGGTGGCAGGATTATTACAACCGTTGCCAGTACCGGAATGGAAATGGGAAGAAGTGACCATGGACTTCATCACCGGACTCCCTATGGCAAGGAGCCAAAAGGACGCCATATGGGTAGTAGTAGACCGACTGACCAAGTCGGCACATTTCATCTCAGACCTATGTACGGGAGATAGTCAGATTACACGGAATACCTTCGAGTATTGTGTCCGATCGTGATCCGAGATTTACATCCCGATTTTGGGGCAAGTTTCAAGAATCGATGGGTTCTAGTCTGAAGTTCAGTACGTCGGCGCATCCGCAGACCGATGGACAGTTAGAAAGGGTTATTCAGATATTGGAGGATATGCTGAGAGCCTGTGTATTAGATTTTGGGGATAAGTGGATTGAAAGTGTGCCGTATGCCGAGTTATCATACAATAACAGTTATCAAGCTTCGATTGGAATGGCTCCGTATGAAGCTCTATACGGACGTAAGTGTCAAGTACCGCTATACTGGAGTTGGTCAGAGGACGGACACACAAGCAAGTCGGGAGAAGTCTATGTTCAGGAAATGTTGGATAAAGTCAAGTTAATTAGAGAAAGGTTGAGAGCAGCCCAGAGCCGACAAAAGAGTTACGCAGATAATAGGCGAAGGGAGTTGGAATTTCAGGTGGGAGACAGCGTGTTCCTAAAACTGACACCAAATAGGGGAATTCTGAAACATCCGAGAGGGGGAAAGCTGAATCCAAGGTATCTGGGTCCGTTTCCAATAAAAGAAAGAATTGGGCCGGTGGCGTATCGATTGGATTTGCCAGATGGGTTGACGGGAATTCACGACGTATTCCATGTATCACAGTTGAAGAAATACAATGCCGATCCCGGACATGTGTTGAATGACGAGCCGTTAGTACTACAACCCGACTTATGTTATGTGGAGAAACCCGTAAAGATATTGGACCGAAGTGTTAAGACTCTCCGGAACAAGCAGATTCTGATGGTAAAAGTGCAGTGGGAGCATCACGGCACGCGAGATGCCACATGGGAGACAGAAGAATGGGTAAAGCGAAAGTATCCCGATCTGAGGTAAAGGTGCGTCTGAATTTCGGGACGAACTTCTCCTAAGGAAGGGAGGATGTGAAACCCCACCTAAAGCCAACCCTAGAGTAAGGGGGTCGGGAATGCATATCATATTATTTTGCATGAATATATATATTTTTGAATAATTTTATGTGCTTTAGAATCGTGGATTATAGGTTTAAATGCTTAGTTATACTTATTGAGTAGGAGGGGTAAAATGGTAATTTTACTTGAGGTCAGAATAGGAAGATAGCTTGAGGAGTAGATAAGAAAAATATGTGGGTGAGAAAATAAGAACAAGAGTTGTTGTGGTTTAATGGTTAGAGCTTGGTGAATTAATTTCTAAGGTCATGTGTTCAAATCCCATCATTTAAGCTTTTTATCATGATTATCTTAATTAAGTTTGAATTTTTGTTTTCTTGCATTCCATGAAAATAGGAATGATTGTCTTAAGGGAGACATGAAGAGAATGTCCTAATCTTATCCTCATGTCCTAAAAGAATCCTAGAAGAATTCTTGTCCAACTTATTACCTCTAGCTTTGTCCTAGCATTTTCATAATTTAAATAATCTAAAATCCATTAAATCTTTTTCTTTGAATTCCAAAAAAATTATGTGATAATTTCTTCCCCTTGAATTTCGAAAATCAGCTTTGGAGAAGGGAGGTTGACCGAAAAATAGGTGGGAAAATAGGAAGGGTTCCAAGAGAAAATCAATCACCATGGAAGGACCTTCAAATCTATCTTCAAGATGTTCATGTTTTAGTGGTAGGAAATCTGGAAATTTTCCAGATTTGTTGCAGCCCTTCTCTTCGAAAATTCAGGCCATAAACCCAACCATTTGCTGCCAAGAAAATGGTCACTTCAAGTGGCTTGGAAGCTGGAAAAATTGTGCAATTTTCGGACTGCACAAAACAGCACCAAACCAGAAATTTTTCTGGGCAATTCGCAGCTCTTCATCAAGAAAATGAAGCTGTTTTTAGTTCATCTTCAAGTCAGCAAACTTCTCTGTATTTGTCCAGAAATAAGGCTGAAAAACCACCCTTGGAAGACCCTCAAACAACCCTGAAGAACCTCTGAAAAACCAAGCTAAGAAGGTGCGAAAATCCTGTACCAAAATTCTGCAAATTTTCGGAAAAGCCATGAACACTTGAGAGCAGAATTTTTCCAGCCTTGTTCCTTTCTAGCCTAGGACCGAAAGTCACCTTCAATCTCTGTAGAATTGAGCCTTGCTCAGCCATACTCTGAACACCATTAAACCTACACTTACCTTGAAGCATAAAGACTCCATGGCTGCACCACAAAACACTCCTAAGATCACTCCATTCAAACTCCATTTGAACTTCAAAAATTCCAGCATTCCACTCCCATAAATCACTCTTGCATTAAGCTGAAATAACAAGAATTTTCTCTTCCTTCAAGGTCTGAATTTTGGCCAGCCTTGAGCAACATTAACCCTCAACCATTTCAGCAAAACATGCTTGTTCCAGCCGACACCATTAAAGCTCCTAGACACCTCTCTTGATCAAACACCATAGCTGATCTTTTACCTTAAACATCTCCACCATTTCCTCCATTTAAATTTCAAATAAAATCTGGTTTCTCTCTCTCACAAATCTGAAAATCAAAACCCTCAATCACACCCTACCATTCGGCCAGCTTTCTAGCAGAATTCACACAGCACTTCTTCTAGTTTCTCTCCATTTTCACCTAAAACACCAAGAACACCAAGAACACACACTAAACTTCTTCAAGCCTAAACCAACTCCAAACACCACCAATCACTCTCAAATACTCCAGATCATCTCTACTTCGTCCCTAGACTTCATTTCTGCCATTTATAACACAAAATCTCACAGGCAAGAATTTTCAACAGGATAAAAAAAATCAGGTTTTCTTGAAGACCTCAAGAACATCAACAAGGTAAAACAAGAACAATCTTCTTGTTCATCTTCTTCCATTCAATTCTTAATACCCCTATCTAATGCTCTCTTTATTTTTTTTTCTCTCTCTCTCTCTCTCACCCTCTTCTAACCAAAATGGTTGATCAAACCATAAACCATGAACGTTGTTTCATTGGATCATTCAAGTCATTCCATCGCGCATGGACCTTTTTTTGTCTTCACCAAAGGACTCAACAATCAAGTATTCATTCTTAAGTTTCTCTTATTAAATTCTAAAATCATGTCTCCTAGTTGATGATAGAGAAATGGATTATGATTGGGAGATTGAATATATGCATGTGGATTAGGGGATGAAGTTATGACATGACGATGGTTGTATTTGACTAGGATGTATGTGTTTTCCTTTCGAATCAATATATGTTCTTCATGTGTGATGAATTTAATGGATGTTGAATCATGATTAGATATTATGACACCAAAGGTGATTAGGCTTTTATGATCTTATTTTCCATGGAAACCATGATTGATGAATATGCTTAGTAGGATTTTTGGCCATGTGATAGTATGAGATAGTTCAAGTGTTTGTGCATGAATGGATTAATTTCTTGTTTGATGATGGAGAATGGGATCATGAATCTTTTTTTCCAATAGGAAGACCATGATGTAAGATTATTTTCTTGTAAATTCTAAGCTATATTCATTAGCAAATTTTATTACATAAATTAAAATTACTACTATATTTTTCTTCAAAAATTCGAAACACTAGGGGATTTGTATTAGAATATTAAATCAAACTATTAATATTTTTATTAAACAAAAATTTAAAATAATCTATTAATAAATTTTAATTATTATTAATTATTTATTTATTATCTCTTCGAAATTAATTAAAAATTATTATTTATTTAATTTATTATTTATTTATAATAAAGCTATTTTTTTAAATTACCATTTCTTAATTTCAAATAAGACTTAATAATATTTAAAATTCAAACCTTGGTTTATTTATTAATAATAACACTCAAGAATTATTATTTGAGTCTATAATTTATTAACAATTATTTTAGAACCCCTAGTTATTTCAATCTATCAAACTAGAATTATTTTATAAAATTCTTCAGCATCTAGCCTTAAAGCTTAGGACATTAAGGTCATGGTTAGACATGGTTGTCACTAGATGAGCTAAGAATTATTTACGTAAGGCAGGTATAGCTTCAATGTGACCTTATGTTTTGTGTTTACCCCAGGCAGGGGTTAGGTCAGCCTTGGAAGACTTTTGTGTAGAGCAAGCAAAGAAGCAGGTAAGCTCCTGCATGGAGTTTTGTGAAGACCAAAAGTTATTGTGGCAAGCACATGTAATGTATATGGACAATTATTTGTAAATGCAATTAAGGAATGTCTTTCCTTTTTATTTTAGTCAAGCAAATCATTTGAAAATTGAATAAGCAGTTTTACACAAATCTAAACTTTTTCTAAAACCCAACTTGACTAGACTTTTGGAAACCCTTAATTGCTATTTTCAAATAAAGCAAAGTTTGATCAATTTTCTCCCAAGAGGAACAATCAACGTTGAGTACTCAATAAGGGTAGACCACCCGGACTAGTCTTTGAAGGGTTAGGGTAAGTCTCTGAGTAGGTGGCCACCTATGAGGGGTGAGTCCTTCCTGGATATGATGCCAGTCCAGTAGGTCATGCCGGTCCGAGCTAGCAAGTTTCAGTCATGTGGACTGTGTATTTCCGGAGTGGACAACCGGTAAGTTTAGGTGTAGAGATGGAGGAGCATCTCACCCGGTAGGCCGTACACCTACCTTTTGTCAGCATTGCACAAGGTGTGGCATTCTGACTGTTATTGGTCATGGGGCCCAACGTGTGGTAACCTATTGCTACCCATTTGAGTGGTTGTATTTATTGTGCATATGTATGATTTGAAAAGTGAAACACCACTCTTTATTTTCAATACTTATTTATTGCTGGCCAGCACTTTTCCCTCTGAAACTTTTACAACTTGCATACATGAAATATTTTACCTGAAACACTTAAAGCACACACGGGCTTATTGAGATTTTTATCTCACCACCTTTTATGCCATGTTTTCAGGAAGATCCTGCTGTGGAGATCATTAGCTAGAATGTTGCCTTGCTTGAAGACTCTTGTTATTTACTTTAAGTATTGTTTGAGAGATTGTTGCAAACAATTTATTTTGAATTTTTGCCAGTATTTATCTTTTGGGTTGTAATAAATTTAGTTTTAAAATCTTTAGTTTTATTTTATTTT